>VYYJ01004803.1:0-12487 GCA_021029165.1 Cyphoderus albinus
CTTTGCTAAATCAAAATTACAGAGTTTGTTCTTTTGCCAGAAAATGGAAAAAGCTACACGTTCAAGTAAACCGTGTCCCGTGGTCATTTACTGCCTTTCCCATCCTCATTGGTGTTCCAAAACACATTGCTACACATTTTGAACTCTGCGTGAAAGTTTTGTTTTGTTTTGTTTTTTATGAAAACTGTTTCAAGTTTAATAATGATGTTGATGATAACGGTGACGATGCAAACCAAACGCCACACCTTTTTTTCTAATATACCTAAACACATAAATAAAGAGGAAGCTTGGAAGCTTGTAGCGGCAGCGGATTTTGCAGATGTGACACAACGCCAAAAATTAATTGATTTCATCGATGATGTGATGCAAATTCTCTGTTGGTGGTATCGGGTTGTTTTCTTGCAGCGAGAAACTCCGCAGGTCCTCCACGACGGGAGCTTACACGATTAACAATTAATTTCCATGTGCTCACCAATCAATTTGCATAAATTACGCTGCATATAAGCAGACAAGGTTTTTCTCTCTCGCTCGCATGACGTAAATCAAAAATCGTTTTTTCTTGTAAATAACACCGAAGCTTGCGCTAACCGACAACACAACAAAGCCGGCATTAATTTTTGCATTTCATGAATACAAGATGAAATGAAATGAAATACACGACTAAATTACGATCGAGCCGGATGGTTCTCCGCTTATTACTTTATTGTGAAGTCATTTTCTCTTTCTCTCTCTGTGTAATTCGAATCAATTCATTCAGCGGGTTTTATTTTATAGCAGCAGCTTAAGTTAGCAGAATATTATCTCATCACCTTTCCCGTTTTTCTGCCACAGTCCACTGACTCGACATCGAATCAACTAAAAACTAAATTACTAGTGGATAGACGGATCTAAACAAAAAGCATTACACATTTTATTTCCACACCATCACCATCAGAAGCCCATTACTAACCTTTGTGCCAGTCATCATCATCATCACGATGAGTGAAGCAAATACTAAAGTGATCAACATCAATCCTTTCTCTACACTACATACAGCCACAGCTTTGCGATGATATCCGCTCGCTCCCGTATTTTGTGTCAGTGAGAATTTTCACTCGAAATGTCTCAATTAGACACTGTGAGTCGTTATACTTACATAAATGGAGATGATAATGCTTACATAAAAATACTTTCACTCATTCATTCGGAAAGAGAGAGAAAAAAAACACAATTTCACTCGAAATGTCTCAATTAGACACTGTGAGTCGTTATACTTACATAAATGGAGATGATAATGCTTACATAAAAATACTTTCACTCATTCATTCGGAAAGAGAGGAAAAAAACACATTCTGTGTTTGTGTGTGGTCGTGGTCAGTTCAAATGTTTTTTATTTTGATTGTAGTCAGTTGGATGGAGCTAAGTGAAAACTTCTTTCTCTCCTCCACTCATTTTTAACGTTTGTTTGCTCTCATAAATTTTGATGGGTTTCCCTATTTTCTCCTTGGGAAAGAAATAGTAGTGTGCAACTAGAAAAATTGTGTGTAAAAGTGTAGAATATGATGAAAATGATGATGATAGTCGCAAGGCCGCAGCGGGAGGGTGGCATGTTAAATGGGCAGAGAGGGGAAATCCCGCATTTCGCTCTGCTCAACTTTAAAAGAAATCATCCTTGTGTCTACTCTGCCCTCCTCGTCGATGATTTCGTTTGTTAGTTCAGCAGACAGAGGAAAACTCTTTTTTTTTCTCTTGTATCCACATGAAATGATGTAAAGCGCACACAAGGAATTAAATGCTGGTGTTCCTTCATCATCATCATTATTATTGTGCGATGATGAAAGTAGCGAAAGTGGAGAAAGGGACGAGAAAGCACATTAAATATCTCATTTGCACTCATCATGACGGCCTTTATTACCAGCTAACGCACCATTGTAACATGACTGGTGGTGGTATCGCCATATTATCGTGGTTGGCTGCGAGAAACGGGGCGAATGATGATGATATGATGACGATGACGATTACCACCACCATCGCCGCGGCCACCGCCACCGCCACCATTACCCACTCACTACCGACCCCCTCTGTATCATTATACAAAGTGTTGAAAAGCGCTACATATATACATGTCTACATGTGTGATCGCCATCATCGTCCATGAAAATAAGGAGAAAGTGGGAAAAAATTATTACATGCTTCCATGCATTCCTAAATTGCCTTTAAATGCTTTTGTACGACCCTACTTTTTGCAAGTGTGGTATACTTTGAGTAATATAATGTTATTATTATATTACTTATCTTTCTTTTATGTTTTATGGGAAAAAAGCAGCAAAGCACAGAAGCGGGCGGACACTTTTCTAGTTAGTTGGAAACACTCTTGATTTTGATAGACTTGTTCTTTCGTGGATAACTTTGGTGGATGGAGTTTGAGTTGGGCAAGGAGAGAAAGTTTCTGTAGTATGAAAAATGTGATAATAAGTTTGGCCCGAAAAACGTTGCTGCAATAGTATAATAGCGATGTGTAGAAGAGCAATAAAACTGATTACGTACCTACTACCTAAAGAAAATAAGATTAGGTAACTGCTAACACGGAGGTGTCTCAGCTGACAATTTCCGATCTCCATCAAACTTTGCAAGTGATTATTGTTATTTGAGTGTTATTAAACGCTGAAAATTGTGGCTGCCACCTGCGACCAGTTGCAAAGTTTCAGGGAAATCGGAGACTGGCACTTGAGGCTTGAAATACCTTACTGTGATACGATTTAAGTTGGGGTTGAAAAAAGGTGAAAATTTTTACATGGCTATTACACACATCCTGCGTTTTTTCTTTGCTTTCTTTTTAAAGTGGAAAAGTTTTTTTTCTTCTCCAATTCAAGAAGAAATTGCGGTGGTTCACTCTCGTGTCCAAGTAGTCAGTCCATCTCAATAAAATTATTTAAAAATTTATGGCGTGAAAGTAATTGGAGACTGAATGAGGTCAATAATTTACAATAATTGTAAGTAGCGGAATGAAAAATGCTCACTTAATCTAATCACTTTTTTAAAAATTTGTATAGGTATTTCAAGTGACTGAAGCTGGAAACTCCTGCGTCTCACTCATTGCAGTGTCTCAGTAAGTTTCTCATCATGGAGGGGTGATGAACACGTTGAAAGAAAGAAGATTTCTTGGAATTTGCTTCCGAAACGCAAATAATTATTTTACTGTTGCAAAAGTGGATTGGTTACTACAATCACAATTAAGTTTCCATTAGGGGACACAACTGAAAGTGTTTTGTGTTTAATTTTACTTGCGTGTGCGTGCGGCATCATCAATGTAGTAGAAAGACGTTTCATTTCTCAAGTTGCAATCCAATCGTCCAGAGACTTTGCCTACTACGTCCTGTGTGCTCAAGAAAGACCACGAAATATTTCAAAGTAAAGTAATTGTAATCCCCAACTTTGTTAATCCTTTCGTTAACCAACACATTGCAAAGGAAGGAGGAACGACGACGTCATCGTCATCAAGAGCATCAAAGGAAAATGGAAGAGTGTGGCACAAGTGCGCGGATAAAAGGCCCACGAAAGGATTACATAATGTGCAATCCGGAAGATGACAACGTAGTTTCCGTTTTTACTCAAAACTTTGTGAGTTGTGCGTTGTCGAGAATGTGTGCTTCCCCCTGCTACTCCACTCCTACTGCCACGACCACGACCACCTCCACCTCGGCGGATGATGAAACTGAAACTGAAATGAGCAGCAACCGATCTCATGTCACCGCCACCGCTTCGGCAAACAAAAATTGTCATAATAATAACGTAAATTCGTTATCATCCTCTCCATCTTCATCAATGAGTTGTTTCACGCGACGAGCTTCCTCCTTCGTAATCTTCCTCTCCTGCTTCACCGTCTTCTTGAGCTTACTGTCAACGGTGAACGGTAAGACGATTTTGTTTTTCACTTTAATACTTTTGTGTCTGTCGTTATCATTAGCGTATTAATCCGCTTCGGCTGCCTTCTGACTTGCTGCATTTAAATTGAATTATTTATTGAATTCATTTTATTTTGGTGCGGTTTTTTGGCTTTGTTGCACCATCACCGCCACCATCATCATCATCATCCACTTGCAAGAGAAACATTTAACCGATGAGATGATGAAAACATGCAAAGAGAATTGTTAAAATTCTCCATTTATTTTTCATCTCCCTTGTTTATGGTTATTATGTTATGGCATGTTAAAATTTGTGTGGTAACTTTTTTTATAGTTGAACATTGCAACATCTCTGCTATGTATGCAGTGTCGGTCTCACTGTT
Organism: Cyphoderus albinus; assembly: GCA_021029165.1. Lineage (NCBI taxonomy): Eukaryota > Metazoa > Arthropoda > Collembola > Entomobryomorpha > Paronellidae > Cyphoderus > Cyphoderus albinus. Next base: position 4,268 of record VYYJ01004803.1, read on the forward strand.
TGTCTGTGAAATGAGTTACGTCATAAACCTAAAAACTAAACGCTAACAGCCAAGGAATGGATGGAGTAAATGAAAATGCTTCGCAGAAGAGCGTTTAAAAAATGTTTTTTGTTCCACTTTCGACCAAAAATACACTTCACAATTTTCTGTTTCACTTTCACTTGCTCTCTCATCTCAGTTCAGGTCTGGATGAAAGAATTTTTTTCTTGCAGGGAATGTACAAGTAAAAGTAAACGAACCCTTGGTAAAAAAAGAGAAAATTTCTTGGAAGTTGAAGCTCGGAAAAAATTTCCTTTTCTTCAAAATTATTTACCTACGTTTCTCTTCTTTACTTTTCCTACTACTCGCGTTTTGTTTGTTTTTAGAAGGATCTGCCTCACATTATGAGTGTGTATATGTACCTATGTGTATAAAGAGTGAAAGTTGAGCTCTGAGTATTGAAAAGTTGAAAGAGAATCTAATTACCACATCATCTTAAAGTGCTCTGGTGAAATTGTTATGTTAACTAAGGCAAAATTAAAAAAGGTAGGTGACGCTTATGCTGATGCTGGGTCAGACTTTGGCTGCCGGCTTTATTGTGACTGCAACGTAACACTTTTCTTTCTACGCCAGTAATGTAAATAAGGAAGGTACGTGGAGCTTTATTAGGTTGAGAAGATAACTCTTTTAATTTTTTAGTGCTCACTTCTTAATATCAACTAACAAGTATTACAAAAATAGAAAACACTTAATTTGTGAAACTTTTACAAAGTTAGTATCATCATCATTGCCTTTAACTTGACTTTATTTAGTTTTTGAGTGAGTCGAAAGTAGGCAAGGTTTTTAACGCGCAACGCAACTCGAAATCGACTTTATTTTGTCCGGTTCAAGGTTCTACTAGCTAAGATAAGATAGACGGACAGGCAAACAAACGCAGCGTGAGATGAGATTCAGATCATTTTGCTTTTGCTTCCAGATACGCACCAACTAATTAAAAAATATCTTATCTTATTCCACCTTTGTCCCAAAAGATGAAGCATTAGATTAGACACATAAGAGAAGATCAAAAGCGAATTGAATTTTTCTCTTCTTTTGTGCGATCCCTCTTTAATTACACTTTCATCATCATCATCATCGTCATCATGATGAGCCACAATGATGCAGCTATCTGCAGCAAACCGCACCGCTGCTTTGCTCCTTGCAAGATCTTTAGCAGCCGCAAGGGAGTCAAAGTTTTACTTAGCTTTAGTCCAACTAACTACTAAAGAAAAGAAGCAAAGTAAAGCCCAGAGAAAGTCGACTTCTCGACTAGAAGAGTATTTTTGAAAGGGAAGGGAAGCGGAAACTGATGAAATGGAAACATATACTATTCGACCTAATTACCTGTCTTTTCCATTTTCAACCCACGCTTTGGCAAACGAGACGACGGAAGGATATTTTATTATAAGTAATAAAGTAAGTGGACGCATTGCTCAAATGACGGTCTATGATACATAATACGTAACATGAGTGATTTTAAAACGCACTGTTTAGTTCATGCCATCGATGCTTTCAAAAGACTCGCTCTCATGTATGCACGGTATTTCAGTTTGTTTCGTTTGCCTCTGCTTTTTCTTCCCTTTCGTAAGTTTAGCTCGAAGAATGCAACCGTCGATCACTCAGGCACAAAAAGTGACGTTTTCGGGTCACCAGTATTGAAAGCATAAAAAGCGAAAGCTCAAAAATCAGTGTTTTGCAAGAGCCCCAACTATTCACTTATTTACATTCAGCCGATGGAATTTTTCACTCAAAGCCAAAAAATACGTTTCTTTTCTTGCTTCCCGAATTTGCTCGGTTCAACGAGTAACGAAAGGACTGCTGCTGCGGAGCCACCGTTTTTGCAGCTTTGCCCGTCATTTCCATCTTTTGCTTGCTTGCCTTGGCTCAATGAATGAACTCCGGAATTGGTATAGACGCATTTTTATATATTTTTGCAAAGTGGATTCCATGTCGTAGGAAATAAAAGGTAGCAATCGCGTGTGTGTATTTGTGAGTCAAGACTCGAAACCGTTTGCGTCGCATTGGCATTGTGTATTTTTAATGGAAAAAACTGCCCACCACAAGAACAAAACAAAACAACAAAAATATTGTTTTATGCTTTTATTGAAGTTTCTCTGCAAAATCTGCATTCCACTATAATATCCAGTGTAATGTACAGTGAACAGTGCATGCATATGTATATATACACAATGCCATAGTTTAGCTGTTTGTAACATAACTTATAGTTCCACATACCCTGGTTATTTATCCTTTTTATGATTATATTGCAACTTTCACATCAACTGACAAGGAGAAACAAATACAATTTTAATCCAGTCCTGTGATGACTCCCGCCTCGACTTTTTCTTTTGGTTTCCTTGAATGAAGCCATTTGCCAGCGTATTGTAGATTAGAAAAAGTTTTTATGGCAGTGGTGGCGAGGCGACAATGGTGATTACCACGCTGCAGTATGACAATGCGTGAAACAAAAACGACTTAATTTACGCCATGAACATCATCACGATCATCATGATTCTGGGTTGTTTCCACATGTCTCCACAGAAAATGCCGGAGAATAAAAAGGAAACCATGAGAGGAGACGAAGCACGTTGCAACAGAACTCCAAGAGCAATGAACATGAACAATGAGCATGGTATTTTGGTTGTCTACCTTTCGAACCAACCTGCGAATGCCACTCCTGTCTCTTTGATTGCGTTTTGGTCTCGTCGAAACTCGACTCGAGACTAGACACGTACTGCAAGCAAAGATAGGATTAAATCTGCACCTCATGTGCCGTGACTGTCATTGCCACGTTTCTTCTTCTGTAGTGTTCGTCTCGTTCTCGTCTTATCTTAAAAATCTTGATCATCATCTTGATTCGATATGAGTTCCGCTTCTCTTCCCTCACAAGAAATCTGAATGAGCTCGCTTGGAAAATGCGAGTGTTTTTATTCTCCCAAGAAACACACGCACATGGAACAAATTACACCGTTAAAACTCTACTTCTCTTGAGCAGAGAAACTCTTGAGCTCAAACAGGCCACGTCCAATCAAAATTTGAAACGGGGCGTCTCCCCAAACGCAAAATGGTCGTGCATGAAAAATGTACCACTTTACCTTACGAAAATCCTAGAGAAGTAGCGACAGAATGAGTAATAAAAGCAGCATGTAAAATTTACCAGAAACGGATTTATTTGTGTCTTTATACATTTCCTATATAACATAAGCATCATAGCATTACGCACTTCTGAACTTGACAAAGAGTTGGGAATCGAAAGAGGTGGTTGGTTACGGCTACACTTTTATTTGTTCTTTCGATTCATTTACTCCTCAGAGGAAACTAACGCAGTTTGGGAAATTCCCCGTGTCTCAGTTTCGTCGTCATGTAGAAAATGAAGGAGACGCACTTACTCACTCATAATTAAACACATTAGATTTGTGGTGCACAGGTGAGTTGAGTTTCTTCGCAGAACGGAACAAGACCAGGAGGTAGGGCTGAGAGTCGGCGTCAATGTCACTACTGAGTCACCTCGCATTATGTATCTACTTGAATTTAAGAAAGTCTCACTAAAATGGATGCGATACAACATCCGGCAAAGGAAACTGCGTTGGTTTGGTAAAAAGCAAAACCAAAAACCAAAACGACATGACATTTGCACCACCTTTAGCTTTACCTCTCACTTAACTTTGGCTACATCCAACTTTAGTTCCTGTTTTACCTCACTCACTCGCAACTTTGCACGGTCTGTAAATGACAAATCACGAGTAATTATCCACACTCGTGTCGTTCGTGTATATGAGTAAATATGTGCCTTTCTTGTAACATGCCACCAGCCAACAAAACCACCGCGACTCACTCACTCATCCACATCCACCTTGGAACGAGTAAGTTGTATTTTTGTAGGCAGAGACTAATTGAACAAGGGCGAGGAAAAGTCGACAAAACAGGAGTCGCATATCCTAACTTCTGAAACCAATAAATTTGCTACATGTATGTAATGTACGTTTAAGTTTTTAAGTGACAAATCGATCCTCCGTTCTTCATTATTATAGCTTCAAAGGAATTTTTGAAGTACATGCGTCATGTATTTTTGAAAAGAAAATCCAGTAACCTCCAGATTTGTTCCGGTTATTGCAACGCATTCCATTCTTTTTCTTTCGTACACAAAAATTTTCAATTTTGCGTCTTAACATTAAGTATGTACAAGCCACATAATGTAGCCAAAAAGGTGAATCTTTTTTTATTAAAAACCAACCATATATGAAGGAACAGCAATAACCCAGAGCCCAGAGCGGCAGCGCACTGTTTTCTTTACTTATTTAAGACAAGCTACTTAGAACATAAAGAAAAAGAAAATTCTCCCCTCCAGCAACCATCTCTTCTTTCCTTTCTCCAAGTCCTACGTACAGATTCACTAAATATTTATGTACGTCAGTTTTATTTCATTACTCACATTCTTCCCTCTTCTTCCTGTTTTCCCATGCCGGATTTTTCGAGCAAGATTAACCTTGGTATAGAAACGAGTCTTTGTGAGGGTTTGGAGGGTATTAGATACATACATAATATAATTGTATTTACACTAAAATGACCCATTTCCCTTGCATATTGTCCACAAAAATGTTATATCACATTTTTACAGGCTATTTTCCCTCTGCTGATGATATAACAGAAGGAAAACATGATACCATCATGTGGAGTGGTTGTAGCAAAAAAAGGCATAAAAATTGTATATCACTGCACTCCTAATCTAATCTAAAGCTGACATATAAGAAAAACGAGTAAAGCGAGATTTTCATCTCCTCGCTGCATTTTACTTCCTTTTTTGACTTTCTTTTCTTCCTGGATCACATACTCAAAATATTTTGTGAGTGAGTGGAAGAGAGCGGGGATCGAGTGTGACTCTTCCTCTCTGAAAAGAGAACCTTCTGGCTATAAATAAAATACAGAGACAGAGCCGATTCAGCAGTTAGTTTTATGTAGGTAGGTACTATTTAAGTAAGCTTTAACTTTGCAACACAAAACCTTTCCTTTCTTCAAAGTAAACCGCAGCAGCAGTAGCAGCTGATAGATCGCATCGAACCCTGCCTGGGTCGAGTTCCACACCGGGAGAAAAACGGAACTGAGTCATCGTCATTCTCTCAAGTTTTGTTATTATACACGGAGCGTTGTTATATTAAAGTATTATAAGACTACATTACATAATTCTATTTATTATACTTTTATACTTTATTGGTTTTGGTTGCAAGCACGGAACAGAAAACCAGTTTTGTTACAAGTTGCACAAGATTAGGATACGTGTGTGCATCAGCTTACCCCCAGAGAGTAGTAGCGTCAGTGTGTGCATTTATTAGTGTACTCAACCTAGCCGCACACTAAACAACAAGTTAGATTTTCTCAGAGAGGATCCACTTGGAACTAGTAGTGTTTAGGAGGCATGCAGATGCAGAGGCAATGCAAGGAGAAAAAGGACACCGAAAGTGAGCACAACAAAAAGAGCAGACAACAAATCTTAACCCCAGTAGGACAGTAAAGTAGGAAGCCCCACTCTCTCCTTTCTCCTCCACGTTTTCATCTTTTTCTCTCATGCCTCAACTCCCTCTCACACATCGCTCGTAGAGTTAAAGTTGAACCTTTTTATGATTTCGCCATAATAAACGTGCTCTGCATCACTCCTGTAACTTGTAACAGTAGTACAATATTCAAAACTTATAACAAGTATAAAAATGTTATTTTTGGCCCGTTGATAAACTCGTGTAGTGAATATTCACGAACCAGGGAAGAGAACCCAAGTATTTAGCGGGATGAATGGGGTCAAGTGAGCATTTAATATCCAGTAAGAAGGTACGGTACAATGACATCGGATTTTTTTGTTACTTTTACTAGCCATAAAAATATTCTCTCTCCTACACACTCCCACACACACTTTGTGTAGTAGGTACCTATGTTATCTGTAATCTGGAAATGAGCGGGCCGCAAGCAAGCAAGGAAGGAGGAGAAAGTGAGTAATGAACGCGGTAGGTTTTACTTTACAGCAGCAAAAAAGCTGCCACTGCCACTGCTAAAACTTTATTACACTAACTTATTTTTTGACTACCTTATAAAATATTAGATTTTCCTCGTGTCACTTCTCCGAGCAGCTTGATGTTTGCTTTGCTGGCTGTGGCTGGCTGGATATGATAATGTAATATAATATAAATGATAAGAAGGGTATCAGCAGGCGATTTGAATGAGTTTCAGTTCACTCTTTTAATGTTTACGCAGTATGCAAAAAAGGGAAAGTTCTTTCTTTCTTCCTTTCATTCACTCACTTTCTCGTGCAGCACGCAACGCGGTCATCGTAATGAATTTAATGTAATGTAATCATATCATAAAATTTTCTGCATGCATGCAGATATGCGAGAATTTAAGCCTCAAGTAACAGACATGTCAGAAGAAACGAGCACGCATCGCAACGTTCTTGTTGTTGCAACTAACGACTGCAGTGGTGAATGAAGGAGAAAAGGAGGATGTGACTAACACAGAAGAATAGCAAAAAGCTATTATTTAGTGGGGATGGACCTTTTAATTCGGTCATAGATTAAATACGTATAAAAGATATTACGAATTGCCAAGTTTATCAAAGTAATTTACTCTTCCTTCACGGACTTGACTTTCTCTGCCTCACCCAATACAAAAAGGCAATGAAATGAAGGCGTGTTCTTTTTTATATGAACATGGTTATATTTCTGTATATTTTTTAAATGACGACATGGTCTCAATTCTTTTGCATAATTTTAAAGGAAAATATCAAATGAAAGCTTTGTCTTGTTTTTTTTATCGCCCCAGGAAATTGCAGTGTGAAAATAGTGACTGGGTGTGTACACCTTCCGGGTTATAAATTTTGGTTTCTTTTTCAACGGCTGAGCTGAGAGCAAAATGTAACGATCTCAGTTAAATAATGCATGCATTAGGTTAAGGCGTAGTAATAATAATAACGAGTTAACGAGTACTGTTACTTGATTTTTTTAAAGACCAAAAAAATATAATACTTTTCTAGATTTGTACAATAGGTATGTACATAATTTAATTACAGTCTACTGCTACATATTCACCAAATCAAATTGTGAATGTAAAAAAATATAATTAATGACTACACTTTTATTAATGTCAACAGAGCTCTGTTTCGCGAAAAAAATGAAGGGTGGAGTTTCCCAACAAGCCAAATTATTGTTAGTACGAATTTATGCATACAGACGCACACCCTGACAAAAATAGATTTTGACTCCATTCCTTGACTTTATATTTGCTCAAGGACTTCTACACAAAAAACGACGCAACTCAAGGTGGTTTTAAAATTTAAATTCAAAACGCATGGAAATGAAATCAACTCAGGTAGAATGGAAAAGAAACAAAGGTGGAATTAATATTATAATGAATAAGAGGAAAATAAAAAGAACCAAAAGTGTCTTAATTCTGTGTGACTGAACTGACTTCCTCAAGCAAGAAAGGAATATTTTGAGTGGGTGTAGCAGCGTTTTTGAAGGAATTAATGAGATTAGCAGAAAATAAGGTTTTTCTCGGAATGCGAACGCGAGCATCATCAGAGCAGGGCAGAGTGAAAGATGTGGTGTGGGGAATGTAACAGAAGAGGCAGATCACAGGACTTAGCATAAATAATGAAGGTTGAGCTAAAGCCTGACTGAGTGAGTTCACCAAATGCATTTTCTCCTTTCTCTAACTTTTACTGCGTGACGTAAAATAAAATCAAGTGCAAACGAAAAATATTTCCCAGAGATACGCACACCTCGGCTGGCTAATATACCCTAACCTAACGCGAGAGTTCCACTTTTCTTGAAATGGAATGAAGCAAGAAAAAGCTGGCTCATTTTCTTCGGTTTCATTTAATTTACATCTTCTAAAAGAAGACTCTCTAAACAAGACGAAAATCGAAGCCATAAGCAACGCACCAGAAAGAACCAGGCACGGCACAAAATGCTTTGCTTTCTTATGCAAGACTTTGTGAAAAGTGTAGCGGGCGTCAGAAACTTTTTTTTTTCTCTGTGATGATGACGATGTCGACAATGATTTGATTTTGGTTCATTATGCATTGCATATGCGTCTTTTGTAAATGGTCTTTTATGTGCGTACACACCGCTGACTAACTAAATATGATGAGATGACATTGTCGGCAGTGCAAGATTTTCTGATGAACCGTTAGTCGAGTTGAAATGAGCGAAAGCAAGA
>VYYJ01004804.1:0-12482 GCA_021029165.1 Cyphoderus albinus
AACTCTCTCCAGACATTGTGCACTGCAATTGTTTTAGCCACTAACATTAATTAACCACAAGGCGCTTCTCACGCAAAAGGTTAACGGACCAACCGAGCTGATTGACCCCTTTCATCATAGTAACGCAGAACACCTGTCTTTTGGTGAACCGTTAAATCGGACGAGAGGATAGGAACGTTACAGTTACTAAGCACAACTTAAAGACAGATCAGCATTTAACCGCACTAAAATTAGACAGCACATGCATTTGTTAACGAATTGCCAGTTGTAAAAACACGGTGAGCTTATTTTGCGGGTTTACATTTTGTAGACTTTATTTTGTAGAAAAAAGTTTATTTAGACGACTGATTTATATTGTTAAATGTTTTACTAATTCCAGAATAAAAAAACTAACGACTTAAAAATGAAAGCCCGTGAAGTGTTAAGTATTATTTTCTCTCGTAACCTTAAGATTTACCCCGGTCCATCAGTCGGATCGCTGGAAAAGGCATATTAATTACAGTTTATTATTTTGTCTAGTCTGAAAGCGTATAACTGGAGCCACTCAATTGATACCCTGTCAATAATGATTGTGGTTGATGAAGAAGTAGATCAAGTGGTAATAGTGCATGAGGAAATGTTCGCCTGCTGCGATCCTACCTCTAAGAAAGCAACACTCCTTGATGCTCATTTTCAAATAAAAAATCCGAGATTTATCAACGACCTTGATCATGCGTATTCGTGGTGGTTTTTATGACTCTTTCAACTTTTTCCTCATTCTGTGATTGAGTCTGGCATGCACTTTAATGAGTCTACTCCACTCCCAGAGCCACTCATGTGAACTCATGTTTCATTGTACTGACAATCAAATGGATGGATACGTGAACAAAGTACAAATCTGACATCACCAAAAATAATAAAAATGCATTTTTTACGCAGCCACTTTTCCTTAATGGCGAGCTATTTATTGAAAGTGAATTTAAAATTAGTCTCGTCCGCCACTGTCCGTTGATTTCCATTGACATAATTCAATGATTCATATGAAAATGGGACAGGTGCAATTAAGACCGGCGACAGGTTCGGAGGTACAAATTATTTACTTTCCATTGGGATACGACCAAAGGCAGAAGAAATAAATGAATAATATTTAGTAAAAATAACAATAATTTATTTGGTAAAAGTATAGAATTCAGAATTCCAGTGTGTGAGACAACGTGGAAAGTGACTCGTAATTCCTTTACGAAAACACACAGAGAAAAAAGACGAGAAGTTCGTTTGTGTTGAAATATATCTCCCCGAGGAGAGCACGATTTTCCATTAGTCATATCTATCGACAACGCAGCTGTTTGTTTGCATGTCAAAATCATGAAGAAATCAAATGTAACCGACCTGGATGAATGTCTAGCTCCTTGTTGGAGCCCACCTGACCGCAACGAAACTAACGTTTGGAATAGTAATGTTTTATGTAAATTTATTTTTTATGGTTACATTTCCAGCAATACCAACTCAATCCAGGTGTAGTGATGCCAAAGAGTGGTGCCGGCGATGATTGCAGCATTGAGTATTTGCCGATAGCAAACAGGCCATATAAGGCTATATTGTGTATACATATGTACGTCTCTGCGCCTACACGCAGTCATTACAACAAACTAATTATAAGCATACGCGTTCCCACTATCGGTCAATCTAGTGGACTGTTAGACACTCCTTATTTTCTAATGAAGAAAAGAATAATTATTCATTTGTTGAATTTATAAGTACAGATTTTCCAAAAGCGCAGCATTAGCTATGCCATTAATGAAAACATTTAACAGGAGACTGATTGGTTTGATTTGTAATGTAAATGAAAGGCGGATAATTAATAGTCTCCTAAATCATCCTTTTGGAACATGTCACATACGAAAACCAGAGAAAGAGCTTATCCTGTGACAGAGTACATTTTATGAGTCGATGTAATAGTATTTAGTATGTCAACCAGAGTCTTATACCCGTTTAAAGCACCATACAGTCCCAAACGGACAAATAGATATAGGCTATTGTATAATATGGTTCGTTAAATTCCCCACCTCTGCTGTTATCCTAAAAAACTTAATAATGGGGACGATCTTCCTTATTTACCGACCTGTATTTGTTTATTATCCCAACCGTATAGCTTCCTGGATGCCAACTGTTTTTGTATACTCTTTGTAAAATTATATTCTGTGTCGGCAAATTGTCAAGGACGTCGATGGAAAAGAAATGAAGAAATTTAAAAAAACTGTTTACTGAATAGTAGATATATCGACAATCCGTCTTCTACTTCTTTTGATGATTACGGTTTTTTGTGAAAGTGAAACCGAAACCGGCGTGTTATTGCTATTTAGTATCTGGGAAATGTGATAATGAGTCTTTTTTATCCAATTGAGATAAGCGAAAACTGGAAACCCTCCAGTGCTGAAGGTAAATTTTATTTATATAAATCATTGAAGAGAAAAACAAGCACTAAAATCTGACTACCTGCTTCTCACCCACTACATAAGCAAACCCAATTTTCTTTTTTAAACAAAGGTCTTAGAATTTCACGTAGAATGTTATTCGACCAAGGATTTTCAACGTTAATACGAGTAGGTGTTTATTTACTTATTATTTTCAAGAAAATGAGCGGTAGCTGTAGCTTCTTCTAGGAAAAGCTTCTAGCAAAAGTAAATGACCCGAAGCATGAAAGTGGAGCTTTTGGTTTGAATGATGTCAACTAACCTTGTTTGATGTTTCCCTGAAATTCTGATTGGAATTATTTCAAGCCAATTCACTCAACATCTCCGTTCTTCAAACTCCAGTAGATTATTCCGCTCGTTTCAAGGCAAGGAGTGGTACAAAAGTGACGGTGATAATATTTTGATTCGCAAAACATTCCGGTGTGGATGGAATCCAACTGCCAGTAAGTCAGACGTTAATTTGATATTTTGTCTGATCCTTTCTTTCTGAAACATTGAAAAAAATACATTACATATGTGTATCAAACTTAACTTCAAAGTATAAGAGGTTTCTAGTTTTGCTTGGAAGTGTAAAACCTTAAACTGGCAGACACATTTTAAACACTCGTTTTGATAAAGAGGAAAATAATACTTCAATCCATAATCACAATCATCATTATCTTAATCCCCTTTGATGTTCTCTCATGATTGTTTCTATTCCTATACAATATTTAAAATGAGAAGCAAAGTAGGAAAAGTTGTTCACACTCTGCTCACTCCTTAATTGACTTTATATTTTGACGTTCGACATAGAAAAACAATAGTGATTTCGAAAGTCTCCCCTTGACTTTTTATTGCTTTTCTCAATTTTTAATTCATTTTGAAAAGTGCTACACTTTCACAAGAAAACAGGAAAGAGCTACGCAATTCAGAGATTAAGGAAGAAATGAGACAAGTTTAGAATGTGAAATGCGCCATTTACACGAAGGGTGATGATCAAACGAAATTGCTGGCCACCTTTTTCTTAACTGCCTACAAGTCTAAATATTCTAATAATGTAGTGTTAAGACAATAATAAAACGTATCTCGAGTGAGACGTCTCATTGAAGCAGGTCCCCATCATCATCGACTCGGAATTGGAGTCAAAATTATCTAACACTTTCTACAAAAAATAAAGGGAATCTACAGGCCAATTTATTTTTAAAAAGGGGGAAAGTGACTTAATGAGTAAGTGTTATGGGCTCATTTAAGAATTTTATTGTCGGGACCCACCTTCAAGAAAACACATTAGAGATTCGTTCATTGCAAAGTTTTATCCCATGGATTAAAAAAAGGATGATGAGAAGAAAGGAGTTAGAACCATTATAATCTATTGAAAATTACATGAGTATTGCCTGCTTTCTGCTTTGAAAAACAAAAATACTGACACGACCTTTAATTTTCACGTTTTGAGTTCTGAGGTACACTAACATCAGAGCATAACAAGAAAGATTAAGTTTCCACTCTGCAATCATGTTTTGTAGGCCAAGCACATTGCATTATTTATAGAGTGCGAGTGCGTCGGGAATGCATTATGAAAGCTCTTTTGTCGAATACTAAAGTTTTATCAGCTTTCCCTCATAGATAATACAAAATAATTTTAAGAAACCCTATTTATATTTACTAATTAAAAAACTGGAGAAACTATTGAGAAAGCTTCAGCCCCTTATGGTTCTTTTCTGCAGAGAAGAGCTACTTAATTAGAAAAAATACCAAGAAAGAATTTTGAAAGTAAAATTTAATTTGAAGAATTGGAGCAAAAGGGAAAATAAGCCCGTGCCTTGTGTAATGTGAATAAACAAAGGGGGAAACGAGAAAAATTGAATATTGAAAAAGGATTAGATTAAAGATTTGGATCGTGTTTTATTTTGATATCATCACCACAAGCTATGCAGACACAAAACCTTTTACTTACTTTCTTCTTCTGCTCTCTTTACTCCCTTAAGCTCCTTAATTCTCTTCTTGATGTTCACTGCTCTTGTTGTGCTCTCTTTTCTCAATTTACATTGCATTATTAGCTCACATCAAGTAAGTACCTCTACAACAACCCTTTTTTCTAAATAGGAAAGACCTGTGCTGAGCTCTCGCAGATACGAAGTGATTCAAATTGATCTTGACATTGTGCTTTGGAATAATTCCAAAAGTCAAAATACTTCAAGATCAACATTTTGCTACTAGTGCTGGTGGTGCGGCGTGCTTCTGTCTTTGGTCTTATCATTTCTCTGCCTGCTGCATACCAGGCATAAGTGGATTGTAGCAAAGCAGGGAAAATCCTTTAAGCCCAAACCGCTCTAGTAAAAGTTAAAGTTCTTCGTTGAATGCATCATCATGATCATGATGATGACGATGAAGCCGAAGGCAAAAGAGAAAAAGTGCCGTGTGCGTGTGTATCTGCTCCTGCTTCCTCTTGTCTGTTGATCTCCGGATTGTTACTTTGGGATTGGGAATTTGCTTGATTCGACCAGACGAAGGATGATAGGAATGACAAGAATGAATGAGGAAAGTTGACCCTGACAGTGCACTTGGCTCTCTCGGTGACTCTTACTCGTCCTCAAGTAACTGTAGTTCACTCAACCCATGCATCTTTTAAATGCGACAGAGGAGGGACACCTCCAAAGTAACAGTTTTGGTCTGCTTTCCTAATACATATTCCTACAGGGCATCATCCACATCATCGTCTCTTCTGGGGGCACCACATCAGATCTATATCTTTTCTTCTCCTAATAGTTATATAATGCTCCGGTGCATTCCATCTTCGCATCCACCTCCTTACCTCTGTTCAGTTTGCATTTGAATTAAAGATTCCAACGTGAAGATGAGAGTGATCCTCATGTGACTCTGATTCGACACGACACGATCCAGATGGTCAATCCTTTCGCTCGAAGAAAAACTATTATTATGATAAGCAAGCGAATGGAGCTATTCTGAAGAAAATCTGACTCACAAAAAAGGAGCAAGAGTTGACATTGTTATTACATATGATTAATATGGATAATATATAACATGTAATACGCTGGGACGTTCAAGGCCCAAAGGACAACAAAATCGTCTTGTTCAAAACTTTTTTTCTTTTTTTCTTTAATTCCACACTAATCTTTACAAAAGGAAATGCTACATATTTTGGATTCCTTCTTCGGCAAAAACATCAGTCGCTTAGTGTAGACTCCTAATCAAGTAATATTTTCCTAATAAACAAGCGAACAAAAAATATGACATTAAGAAAATCAATTCCAAAAAAATATTCGATTCACCACCACGGGAAATGAAACTTAGATTGACGTTGATGATTCTGCGTTTCAAAGGTTCATCCATGAGAATAAAAAAAACAAGTTGGATTTCAGTCATGATGATCAAAACGTGGGATTGGATCTAGCTACAAATTCGTTTGTTTATTTACTTTATAGCTGGTATGCGTAGGTTGGCTTTTCTGAAAAGAAAACAAAATAATGCGTCTGATTGAACATGTTTTCCCATTTAAACCGATCGCTTCAAATCATATATCTGACTCATACATCCAAGTGGCTCGGTTTGTGTTAGTTCTTCCAGCAAGTGCAACTCAAACACTTCAGAAAGCTATATCAGATTATCATTACCATATTATCGCCTTAATGTTGCTATATTGAATTTATCCGAGTCAATATAAATAATATGCTGCTAATGTTAATGTGGTACCAGATAGATTGATCACAATCATTTTAGTAGCCTGACATTAGAAGCGTCGTATCTAGTCAGGGAATCAGAATCCATTCCAAGCTCACTTCAATTTTAATAAATGCTCAAGAGAAATGAAAATCTCGGTAGAAAACATCTGCGCACCCAGTTTAGTATCTAACATAATGGTTAAATGCACACATATCGCGAGATCAAAGAATAATTCAATACAACATTCTCATGATAAACATTACTCAATTTTTCTGTCGCCGTTTTCCTGGAATATTTCAATGGCTAGATATATTAAAGATGTCGAGTGTGGCTGTAGGGATGCGACTGACCAAATAAAAGAATTTTATGAATCACAATCACAACAAAGACGATCTCACATGCACCCGAATAAAAGCAATAATGCGTAGATAAATATTTCTTAAAAGTCCTTTTAACTTAGATCACATTCTTTAATACATTTTTCTATGGACTGACTCAGTGAACCGTTCTATTTATTTACTTTACCTTTACCTTTTTATCCTTATGAATGATGTACATAGTTTCAAACCCCAAAAAATTGTTATGTGAAGCATTCCCTTCTTCGCAGATTTCAGTTACAAAGTAAAGGCGACAAATTCTCACATTCATATTGTAATAATAATGAATGCAAAAGTTCTAGGTTGATGAAAAGAATCTCTTTTAAACTCCAACGACGAAAACCAATATACATGTATACTAATGTTAAGTTCAAGTTATGCGAAATGAAAAGAAAGTCAGTCATCCGTTACAACCATAAAACGGCTTTAACTCCCAATTGTTTTAGTACTTGTTCATACTCATCATCCAAGTCATAAATAAAATTTCTTCACTGAAATCCAAACAGGCAAGGAATTATCTAACGCGGCGAGGTAGTTTCAATGAGCTTATCTTACCATAAGTTACAACTTACAAGTAAGTATGGAATACCGCCTAATAACAATCGTCACGTCATAAAAACACAAAAATGGCCATCGGTAAAATACAAATAAAAAAATGCTGATGCTCATTGCTGATATGCTGCACGGATAAGCAAAAATGATTGAAAAATTATATAACCCAACTCTCTTTTGCATGGTTTCTTCCGTTCTACTGGGTAAGAATGGCGAAAGGGGTGACTTTCAACAAAGTAGTCGCAAAGTGGTAAGTGCTTCACAATTTCCCAATAAGGAACCTTTAGCAATGAAACCACTGGTCCATAAAATTCCAATGGTACACCTTTACCTAAAATGCTATTAACACAATGGTGAAATAATTGTACTTTAGGAAGTGAATTTTCGTGCAATTATTTTAAAACCAAAGGGTATAAAAATCTAGTGGGTCGGAGATGATGAAAAGTTTAAGCAGAAAATCGCGCTTAGAAAATGTAACTTGTCATCTTAGTCAAACCCAAACAATACAATACTTTCTTAATAATGAATTGTGAAGAAGTGAAACCTCAAGATGTGAAAAGTTTCACAATGTTTTTGTTGGTATAGACCTTTTTCTCCTTCTCTCATAAACGAAGATCTTGAACTAGACAAAAAGGAAAGCCGTCATCAAAACAAGTGAACATCATGTTTGCTTTTATACAGTTAGTTGTTTTTCACCCTGCCTATCTGTGCAAATAAACGATATTTAAATGTTCACTCCTAAGTAGTAAAAACTAATTCCGACAAGAATATCAACCGCATCGTAAAAATTCGCGGACATTTATTGTTCCTTGTTCTTTTCTCATCCTTTTCTTTCTCAGTCACAATTGTAACAACACAGCAAACCCAATTGCAAAAATGTGGTTCCGTAAAACGGAGGGAAGACGTGTTCAGTCAAATGTGAAATTTAGTGATTGGTTCTGTTAGTCGAATTGTTTGTAAAAACCCTTTTTACAATATGGAAGCGCTCTGTGAAAAAATAGGAGCCAATTAGCAAAAAACTATCCATAATGAATTACGACTTATGACCGTGTGTTTTTCTTTTCCTCTTCAAGAATCACTCCCGTCACCTCCATCAACAAGCTAGGTGATGTTTTATTGTCAGTCACAGCTTAGTTTGTTTTGTACAAGCCGTCTCCACAACTTTGACTTTGCCATACAACAACGGGAAAAACGTCTAACTCAACCTCAGACTCATCATCAATGTCGTCAGCATCATTCTCATTACATTCGATCGTTGTTATGATCGGGTCTGAGTCAAAGTGACTCTCCTCTCCTTTACATCTGCCTGTGTGTCAAAACATTAAAAAGAAAAATCACAATCATTTATTACAGGGATTCGGTCAGACCGACTCAAGTTTCAAGAAGACATTTGGAATTCAGAGCTTTTGTTCGTTCGTTCCTCTCAGTTCTGTAAACCGGATTCTACCTTTTTCAGTTATTGATTGACCGTGTCTTATTTGTTCACTATTCACTCTCCTATCTCTGGTTGTAATCTGGAAGAGCTTAAATTATTGAGGCTTGTGTGAGTCAGATCGTCATTGATCTACTAAATCGTTAATATATTGTACAATAATCGTTATAATAAAGATAGTCACAGTATAATCTACCTTACGAATTAAATTTCTTAAGCCAGCGAAGCAGCAGAAAAACATTAAAAATCATAATCCATGTTGGATGTGTGGCAGAAAGCAATTTAGGATGAAATTGATGTGAATTGCTTTATCAGAACTGAACTTGTTTTTCTTCCACTTAATTTCATTCATTTAGACGGTTAAGCATTTAAAACGTTTCTCGTGAAAATGGTTATCAGAGCGAGTCTCCTTGCGAGACAGTGGTGGCGATGGTGAGCGAATATAAAACGCGATTGAGATGACATATGGATTGTGGCGAAGCAGCCCCAGTGTGATGCGATGCTATAAAATAAACTGAACTAGTCTAGTTTCAAATGAATTTATTAGCAATTTTTGTGAACCAGTCAAGACTATTAAAGATGCGGATGTGCATCAAATGCAGTGATGAGCACTCATCATCAATTTCGATATGTTTACACTTTGTAAAAAATGAAAAGAAAACGATGACCCATTTGGCAGATAGTCGTAATAATAAGATTCTGCAATACAACCTGTGGCCAGTGGATTGCTTACGCAGCCATCCTATTAAATGTAACTGGTAAAAAATCATTTAATAATATTAATAGCAATCAAAATGACGCGCACATAACAAGAATCATTATTACTGCTCCTGCTGATCCCCATGCTGATTCTTATAATGATAATGAAGTTATAGACATGATCCGGCATTCCTTTTGTTGACTAAGAAAACCACGAGATTTATTTATTAACTGGTCGACATTCCAAATTCCTTCAATAATCACAAACTAGTTATATGATAGAAGCGTCGCGTTCAGCTTCTAATCAAGTCAAATGAGTATTTAAAAATTGCACTTTTTCGATGAAATCCACCTCGTCAGTTGCACAAATAAGAGATTCAGCAGGATAATGGTAACGTTTCTACCCTAAACACGTACTTGTAATAATACCATCGGGAAACGATGACCGCAGCTAGAGTCTAGCAAAGAAGGTTATCTTGATCATGATGCTAATGACGATCCGTACATTTGCTCGCTTCGGGAGGTACTTTTCAATAAATCACTGATTCAACCACCCTTTTTGAAAAATACGACTTAAACTCCATTCTTGATTATTGCATCAATTTTCAATTTATTGTTGAAGTAAGTTTATTAGATCAGTCCATTGTTAGCCATCAAATAAATCTCTTTCGATACCACTGCACTGCCGTGCGCAACAATACCGACTTCATTGCTACAATAATCGACAATCACAATCCTATTCATTTTATTTCTCTCATGACAGTGTTATATTCCTCCAAAGTGTTTCTCACTCGAAATATAAAAATTATTAATTTTGGCCCGTCATAATCATCGTCGTTGTCGACACACCGAATGAATACACGCACGAATCTATGTAATCTTCCTTAAAAGGTTGAACGTATTTTCCTCTCAATTACAGTCTCTACGAAAAGAAAAGGCGATGACCAAAATAAGGAGAAATATTTTTGAATTTGCCTTATGCATTGCTATGCTGTTGCGACGCGTTGCATTACAACCCGCAATAATATATTTAATGCCATATTTAATAATAAATGGCAATTATTTTTTGGCGATCCATTCACAACACGCATCCATGTAATGATGCTACTTACCCGAGTGAAACATGTTAAGGGATAAGTTGTTTCCTGCTTCTTCTTCGTTTGTATCATTAATAAACTGTTGTTCTGCTCACCGACTGATTCGAACCAGAAACTACAAAAAGTAATAAGAGAAAAGGTGTGCAATAATTCATCCAAGGTCTATTTTTTCTTGAGAAGAAAGGCAACGAGAAATTTATAGGCATTCTTTTTTCGGGACAAGTTTACACGAGTCTGGGACTACTCCTGCTCGAGCACGTACGTACACGAAAAGGTACGCTTCAACTATGCGTGCATTCATTAAATGTAGATGCGTAAGTAAACTACAGAGAAAGAAAAAAAGATATTTAACCTGTTTTCTAAACTGTTGATTTTGATCGCTCATAAAAGTACTGCTTAGTTTTTGTCTTGCTCTCCTGCATCACGTTATAGATTTCAATAATTTTTGGGTGGTGGCAGTGATTGTCGTGCTGGTGGTAGTATAATAACCAGACGATTATTGCTTCTGCAGACTGTCTGTGTGACTGCAATTATTATTACTAGTAGGTTATTACGTGGGGCGAGAGTAGGCTGCTTTTTTTATCCCAATGTGTCTTTTGAAATGGCTACATGCATGACTGCATCAAAGGAATTATGATCTAACAGATTCAGTAGTAATCTGACAAACACAAGATAGCAAGTGTGTGTGGATTGAACTCACTAATAAGTCATTCAATCTTATATAAGAAATATGCACAAAATTTCAGCCAAAAGAAAAGTGTATTTACTACGAATATTTTCCTCCATTTTCTTCTGCATTCCAGTCAAGATTGCAAAGCATCGATACTCTCAATTTATTAAATGGAGATCTTTGTATTACCAGAGATCATCTTGTCGAATTTCAAGACAGCTAACAATCAGATCAATAATAATGAGATTCATTCCGTATTTCAATTCACTTGCTCTAGATCCAAGAACTTTCAGAGCTATTATTTTTATTATTGTATTATTACAGTCAATAAAAACCTGACTGTTTTCCATTTTTTTGGACTCAGCAAAGTTTTGCTGGTGAAGAATACGTACATACATGCAGCATTTTATTCATGCATCCGTCTTTCAAGAATGCAACTCGGGACCAGAACCAGAAGGCAGATTAGAAAGCAAGTCAACATTCACCCGAATCAAGGAAAAAATA
This sequence comes from Cyphoderus albinus, assembly GCA_021029165.1. NCBI lineage: Eukaryota > Metazoa > Arthropoda > Collembola > Entomobryomorpha > Paronellidae > Cyphoderus > Cyphoderus albinus. The sequence continues at coordinate 11,445 of VYYJ01004804.1, forward strand.
CATAATAAATAACATTTTGAATTTCAACAAAAATCCTATAATTTACATAAACTTGAAATGTCGACAAGATGATGGTGATGATCGGAAAGAAAAATGCACATTTTGTTTATCAGAGAGTCCACTCATTTTCTGTGCATGTCCACTTGCCTGGCGTTTCTTCTGCAATTATGGATGATGGTGTAGATGATGATTAATCCGGATCTGTGGGCCGTGAAAGTTCTGGAGTAACTTTTATATTTGAAGGTAAAATGTACATCAAGACAGGCATCTTCCAGGAATTGACCAACTAAGTGTGTCTTTGAAGCTGAGGTGTTTTTCTAGGAATGATACAGCAAATTACATAGATTATTATACATACTACTTTACTTTCCAGCATTTTTGTGTTTTCAACCGGTCCTTTTGCTATTACTTATCATTATTGTATTATAATATGCAATGTATTACAAGGGCACAACACGATCGGTGACGACGACGATAAGAAAGACAAGCCCTAGAGCAGCCTGATATAAAAATGTGAGCAAAAGGATTATCGTTTTTCAAACAAAAGCTTCTGCCTTTGAAACAACAAGGAACGAAATACAAGAAGCAGGTGAATTGTACTCATGGATGTTTATAATTCGAGTGAAAAGGAGATCTACAAATTTTTGGTAAAAGAAGGAGACAGCAGATGGTCACAAGGCCAAGTGCAAGATCAAAAGTAACCAAAAGTATAACAAAAGGTATCAAGTAATTTTGCTGCACTGCATTTAACGCTTTTTTCTTGCTAACTTATTGTTTCAAGATGACTTTCTTTTTTCCTAAAAGAATAAGAAAATTGTTGTTGCAAGCAAAGTTGCCCGAAAACAATGAGAAGGAATAGGGGAGCAAGTTTCTGCTGGAGAATTACTTCTTGGTGCACGGCATTGCAGTCCAGACTGCACAATGCAGTAGTGCAAACAACTTAAAGTCAGAGTACGCCCATCCGGACAGCTGGCATTTATTCCGTGTTGGAAGAAATGTTTTATCCCGCCAATTTTTGGTGGAATCAATGGAAGAAAT
>VYYJ01004805.1:0-12480 GCA_021029165.1 Cyphoderus albinus
TTAACCACTTCACCCGTTCTTAAAATTACCAAATACGTAAAATAATAATAACGTATTTGCCAGGTGTCTTGGAGCCATATTTTTATTAATACACTATATCAATGGTAACACAATTCACCAATTCATTACAATTAAAGTAAGAGAAATCCTAAAGCCCATTAGTAAAAAACTCTTAAAATCACTGAAACAATCCTAAAAGTGTAACACTAAATTAACAAGAATTTTGGCTTAAATGGAGAATTGGGTCCGTTGGCGGATTGTAACGTGCAATATGTCAAGAAGCTCTCGTCGAGTAGTGCTTAAATCCGTTGGAATTTGTTGCTGGAAACCAAGCGGTTATGAGAAAACCGATTCGAAGTTAAAAATACAAAGACTCTGTATTTTTTCAAAATCAATGGGACATTTACTACTTTTCTGGTTGGGTAACCAATGACGTAACAAAAATACATTTGACAACAATGATTTCTTCATTTAAAACGTTTTAGGTTAGGTTTGAAGGCGGAGAATGGAGATCACTTGATTTAAAATGTTAGGTTAGGTTTGAGGGCAAAAACAAGGTACAGTGGAGTCTCTACATAATTGCCGAGGCAGGAGATGCAATTATTGGGAGGTTCCCGCCTTCATTTAAATACATTAGTTTCGAAATTGAGGTGCAATAATCGGAGATTCCACTGTAGTTGAACACGGCTTTGTTTTGTGATTGGATTTGGTTGGGGCCGAAGGACACAAAGCAATTTGGTTACCGAGCAGAAAATTAGTAAATGTCCCATTGATTTTGAAAAAAACAAAGTCTTTGTATTTTTTCCACTTCGGGTCGGTTTTCTCATAACTGCTTGGTTTCCGCAAAAAAAATTCCAACATATTTAAGCACTGCTTGACGTGAGCTTTTGAATAACATACTGTACGTTACAATCTGGCACCGGGCACAATTCGCGTTTTGTCCCTGTAGAATGAAAAAAGTAGGCGCAATATTTTGCATCTGCAAGGGATGGCATTGTTCAAAAAACGTAAAAATATTGTATTTTACAAGGAACAGCAAAAATTTAAAAACGCAGGAAACTGTCCTTCTCATGGGAATGAGAAGATTTGAAATGCGCAATATTGTTGACATGGCGGTTTATGGCAATTCCAAAAATGCGCATTTAGTTGTGTATGACAATGTAAAGCCTTTTATTTTAAATGCAATTATTTGCTAGGTGCATTGAATTGCAATGTTCATAACAACGCAATAAAATGCAGTTTACATGCTATCAGGTTAATTTGCATAAGAAAGGTCCATTCAATGGCAGAAATACGTAAATTCGAGACTAAAAAGATGTTTGACGAGATAAACATTTTTTTATATTGCCAATTGCTGAATTTCCGTTTCACCTTTCAATCATTTATCCATCACAAGCCTTATAGCCGTTATCTCCAACAATTTTGTATAGACTGTGGAAATATTTTCAATAAACCTTGATGAAATGATCTTGTTTGTTTATAAATGGCGAGTAGCTAAAATTAACACTTTTTTATAATAAAATATAATCGATGCTGGGACCATCGTACCAGCCTTTGTTTACACCAACTTACCGTACATTATCACCAATTGATGATTTTGGCTACTTCAAATAAATTAAATTTTATATAAACGTCATCAGATCATTTTATATAAAGACATAAGGTAAGTATACCACTATACGAAATGTTGTTTTGAACTTAAAAAATACAAATTAATTTAGCAATGGGGAATTTAGAGGCTTATGATAAGAAATCAATAATCCCCACAGTTGACATTAAACTTTTCCCATATCGTATATGTATGTAGTGTTATACTTATAGTGAATTCTTAGTTCTAACTAACACTATCAACGTAACACATATACAAACACAATAACTATACCCCATGCAAAATATTTACACAATATTATCATGTTGTAGTACAAAGTATATTACATAACTTCGAACTAACTGACATAAACATCAACTTTCATCAAGGCGTCTATTAAAGTACGGCCATTAAATTGTAGTTGTCCGAATTTTCACTCCTTGAGTAACTCCGAAAGAATGAAACAACAAAACGGAGAGCGTTGCACATTCCTTATCCAGGTGCCTTTGTTGTCGAGTTTCTTAAATTCCGCCTGTGCTTTAAGTAGCTACATGTAATAATAAAAAATATATATCATAATTAAATCCTTTTGAAAAATAAAATGTGTGACCAACTCGTATAAGTTTACTTACAAAAGCGTTGGAAAACTTCACGAGTCTCTCCTGCGCGAGAGTAGCCAGCTCAGTGACAACAATGCCTTCCCTTTCCAGCTCTGCTTCATCATCAACAGTACATTGGCTCCTGACATCGGCATCGTCTGCGTCATCCAACCTTTCATTTTCTTCTTCGCCTTGGTCCATTGCTCGCGACTCATCAATAAAGAGTCTTGGACTATCTACATCATAGTTGTCGTTAAATAAATGTCCTGCTTGGGCTTGACCTCCATCCATTAGAACATTGTTACGTGTAAGTTGGTCACTGTTGTCGTCAGAAATCTCCTCAAACACATCACGCCCGCCGAGATCTTCATATGGGTAGGTGGGGTTTTCGGTGGTCAACGATTGCTTTCTTTTCTTAGGAGGTAGCAAATTGTATGGAGTCTCATCAGAGCTTCGTTTTCTTGATTCTTTATCTTGTGGTGGAATTTGGTCTCCAGCGTCTACTGAAACCTGACCAACATCATTGCCGTTAATATTTTGATTCATAGGATATCCAAAATTCGGTCCCGATACTGATCTTTGTAAATTCTCCGCGGCCGAAGTGTTTTGATGCAAATGCCTGTTTGGCGTTGTAGTTCCTCTCAAACTGTGGTTGGTGACAATTGTCACTGAATATCTGTCTTTCTTTATTTTAAACTTTTCCATGAATAAACGAATCTATATAAAATACAGACAATATCAATATCATATAATAAAATGCATTCAATTTAATCTTTAAAACAAACCATTTATAAAATATTTTAATATTTCTTACCGGTTCGTTCAAATTCCTGGTCTTCCATCCCAATCTTCTTTTAGGCTTATAATTGCTAGAACGAATCTCCAGATTGTTGGTTTCGCGGACCGGTAAACGACATACTGTATTTAAGAAGTCAATCCAACTCTGGTCCAAGTTAACGGTCTCATCAATTGTGTGATTGAGAAGGCTTCTGGGTGCCGACACGGTTAGAAGAGCGGTTTGGTCTTGTGACGTGATGGCCATTTTGAAAGCAGAGATTCTGTTTCTTCCGTCGCGATAAGGTTACGTAAATATCAGCAAACTTGTAATTAAACTATTCAAATTAATATGCAAGAAAGTTTTACTTGTTTGTATTTACTGTATGACTGACTCCTAGAAACTGAAGCTCACGTTCGTTTGGCTGCAGAGAGATGCAAGTGCAGTCGTAAATTACTATCGTAGTACGAGGTGTAGGAATATTTTAGTTTTTTAGCATGAGGTGAACTCGTGATCGAGTTTTTTAGCTTTAGTAAAATCCGACTTTTTCTAGTTTCAGTTAGTTCTGACCACGGCATATCATTACATACCATTAATTTATACATGTTTGTTCAGACCTTTGTTACATATGTAACAAGAAAGATGAAGATGACGCATGTAAGACTTTAGGTAGTTGAATCTTTTTGTTAAGTTTTTTGAGTGAATTAAGTATGAGTGGAGCGTTTCCAAAATGAATCCAGTCGATGTCCATAAATGTGACCAGTGTCCTGCTGTTTTCAAAAATGGGTTTGCATTAGGGCTGCACAAGAAAATAGTTCACCTCGTCACAAAGACAAAATTGAAATGTGGCGAATGTGGCAAGGAATTCACAAAGCGGACCGGTCGAAGAATACATTTGCTGAAGGTGCACAAGATTCACTTTTCATTCGCATGTTCTGTTCCAGGCTGCACACAAACATTTCCAGACCAGGACGATTTATCAAGTCACATTGAGGGGGTGCATAAGCACGAAACCGTCAACGGAGAACTAAAAACCTACAAATGTCGTAAATGCGGTCACCTTAGCAACGGGAGAATCGAGTACCTGAAACATGTCGCTGGCCACAATAAAAAGGAAGAAAAATCAAGTTATGTGTGTGAGCAGTGCGGAAAGGCTTTCAACATTCAAGGGAAAGGAAAATTTACGTGCGCACAGTTTATCCCATTCCGGGCGGGACAGTTGGCAGTTTTGCTGTGAGATCTGCGGACGGAAATTTATAAGTAAACAGAAACTAACCGAGCACGGAAGGACACACACGAAGGAGAAACCGTTTCGGTAAGGCTTTTCACCTGTATGAATCCTTTCGTGAGCCTTTACCTCGCCACTCCTTTTGAAAGATTTACTGCAATATCGGCAGTGATGTGGTTTTTCTGCGTTGTGTGTTAACATGTGACTTTTTAGTAGATCATTTGTTTTAAACCTTCTACTGCAAATGTTGCATCGTTCCGGTCTTGCAGTTTCATGACTTTTCAAGTGATGTTTGAGACGGTCCCTTGTGAAAAAACTCCTTCCACATTTTTCACACTTGTGACACTCTTCCCTAGAATGTACCCCTCGAATGTGTGTGTTTAAATGTGGGCGCTGTGTAAACCGTTTGGAGCAAATGCTGCATTGATATTTTCTTTCGCCAGTGTGAACAGTCCGGTGGCATCTAAGGCTGGAACTGTTTGCAAATTCGGAGCAGCACAAAATACAAAAGTACGGTTTCTCCTGTGTATGCCACCGAGTATGCTCTAACATGGTGCGTCTGGTTCCAAAAGCACGGAAACAAATTACACATTTATGCGGTTTCAGTAAAGTGTGGATAATTTCATGTGTTTTAATTTCACTAAATGTTGCACACCGTTTCTCACAATACTGGCATTTGTATGGCTTTTCTCCTGTGTGCATACGAATGTGAGCACCCAAAGTAGTTTTGTGTCTGAAAAGTTTGCTACAAAGCTCACATTTAAATTTCCCGTCCTCATGCACGACGCTATGGCTCCTCAGGTGAGCCTTTGATACAAATGCTTTTCCACATTTTGCACACACAAAACATTTCTCAGTTGCATGAACATTATGTCGATGGGATTGCAAGGATGAGGAACGATTGAATCTTTTATTGCATGTATCACATTTGTAGCGTTTTACGTCACGGTGAGACCTCATGTGATTTCGAAATCCTGAATACGAAAGTTCGCACAAACATAATTTGCAGTGGTACGGTTTTTCGCCTGTATGGGATAATATATGACGCCGGACTTCTTGAGCTGATTGTCGAATTGGATTCAAACAAAATACGCAATGTCACGGATTTAAAATCCATTGTGTATTTGTAACTGTGTAACTAGGGTGGCAGTCAATATTAAGATGGAGAAATTTAGCTGTGTGGCTGACATTTCTCAACGCTGAACGTATAATGAAGACTACCGATGTACAACACAAATCTGGTAGTATACAGCCATGCTGAACGGTCTACAAAGTACAGGATAATAATATTAAAGCTGTTCCAAAAATATTTGGTTTTAGTGAGATACTGCGTGGTATATTTTAAGTAGCTTTATGTCTTTTTTGGTTTACCAATTAGTTACTGTTACTAGCTTTTACATTTCTCTGACGTAAGTAAGCATACTTGATCAAAGTATCCACTGACCTACGCTCTGTAACAAGGTACCATGAGAAAATCAGGCTCCTTATTTGTACCTTTGAGAAGTAAAACTGCTGTAGACGTATCGAGCTAGGAGAAGCATTTTTGTTTGCTTGATAATATTGTATGTATGTTCCATGTATGTACATGTAAAAACTGAATACAGTCTAAACATTATTAATTCAATACTATTGTTGATATAAATTCTATTTAATAGAAATATCTTACTATGCATTAACAACATCATATTTAATATGTAAATATTATACGTATTAGAGAATATGCAGTATGTAGCAATCTTTTATCACGTGTACTTTAGAATTATGAGTATCTCAAATTTTCCTTTTCATTCTCTTCTCTTCCAAACAATATGCTCATATAATTTGGGACACAAACCTACAAAAATAATGACATGGATAGTGAGGATAGTGGGTAGAATTTTTGGTACATGGATAATAACTAATAACATGCTTTGGGTAAAACGTATTTAATAAGAAAAGTGCATGGGTTGTATTATTTCATGGGAAGCATTGCCGTTGTTTAAGGTACTGCATTTATATAATTGTTTCTAGAAACAGCCAACTTCTTGTTGCCCATCTTCGATTTTTTATATTAACTTAAATCCTGTTATATTTAACATGTATAATTTATACTTTATTTAGTTTCGGCTATTATTGCTTCACCTTCTTCGTGTATGTAATGAACAAAGACAAACTCTAAACAACCACCTCCCTCAAGAAATCCTTAGATTTGCAGGCCAAGAGTACCTCGTTGATGAGTTAAACCATGCTGATATTATTAGCGAATAAGCCTGCGATTTTGAAATTCAGAATTCCTGCCGATTTTATATTTACTGCAAAGTACTTTATAATTACTACGTCTGGAATAGCAGATGAATAAATTTTGCGCAAACATCGTCGACATAATAATTCAGTAAAAGGTCACAAGTTTGAAATTTTTAAAACTTGAGGAAAATTCTCAACTTACTAAAGAAAAGAAATTCTAACAAAATGTAAAAGGACTACAAAAATCAAAATCAGAAATATGGAAGACAAACTAATAGAGAGAAACGGGAAAATGTGCTTGGTTTTATTATCTTGTCACGCGGCCTTTGAATGTTGTTTTTGGAAGTGTGAATAAATGTATTTAATTCATAAACCATCTTCAATTAAAAGCGATGTCCTATGGAATTGCCGTATAAAATGAAAAGTTTGGTGAAAGTGATGAACTTCACGGCGCTATTTTCGGTCGTAATTTTGGGCAGCCTTTGCGGTTGGAGATGGAGTAACACCTTGCTTCCCCGCATCTCCCGAATTCTGAAATGTGGAGTAATCTGTATATGTACAACTTTCACTCCAGCATGAAACTTTATTAAATACTGACGACAAAATTACAAAAATTACCTTCTGGGGATTGTTCGCTCCGCCAACACTCATCACGGTCACAATAAGGAATAAAGCCGCAACCAGGAGAACAATTTTAACCAGCTGCATTGTTGTAAAATCCCTCAATATATTTCGTTTTGGCAAAGGAAATATTCAAGTTTGATTTTTTAAAATAATTCTTCTATACTGCTGCACAATTAATTCTTCATCAACCTGTTGACAAGATGTTCAACCAAAGCAAAATTAGGTAGCATTATAATACAATAAAAGGTACGAACGGAAATCGTTTATAGTCATACTTATAATTGATTGATATTGCTATAGTGTATTGTTTTAGAAAAGTTCAATGCTAAATCTTCCTGTATTTGCCTTATGACTAATATGTTTTCTAACTAATAGACAATTTCCCTTTGAATTCAATCAATTGTATTTATTACTGTTACCTGAATCCGTAACTGACCTTTGATAGACCAACATTGGCCATTGGCCATTGGTATATGTATATAAGAAACGGTGTAACGACAACTTTGTATATATTTATTTGTAGATTTAAAATAACCCTAAAACACCATCAATAACCTAGGACAAACGTATGAGTAAGTTGCAAAATATATTGAATTACAGTGCAGACAGTATATATATTGTACATACATATTTATAATATAAATACATCACAGTTTTATGATCCATCGTCAATTACCATCATTAGATGTATTAGTGAATAAAGTGGTGTTGATTAAATAAATATTATCATTTCTGTGCTCAATCATTTAAACAAAGCACTTGTCATCTACATGATTTTATAAACTCACTTTTTTATTGAATATTAAAAACTGTGAAGTTTTTACAAAGAAAATGAAGGATGGAAAATATGCATTACTATTTTATATCCTATTTTCATATATTGTATTATCTTCATTATACATAAAATGATATGTCAATTTTCTTGTTAAGAAAATCTGAAGTCATTTGCTGTAGCAATTCCTTGAATAAAGAAAAGTATATTGTTAGAAGACAATATTTTTTTCCGCAGCAAAACTGTTGCGTGAGCTTTTTATGAATAGGAGGAGGATTGTGTGCAAACCTATATATAAATGACCTCTTTTAGTTTATGTACATTGGTATGGTTAATTGTTAATTTTAAACGTTTAAATAAAAAATTAGAATACAATCTACGTTTACCCATTTAACCTGTTTTACCCCTGAAACCCAATTTTTCAGTGCCTAGTTGTTTTTTGGCGAAAAACTTTTTTTCATGTATGTACATGTATGGTTTTATGCTAAATTTTCAATAGTTTGTAATATTGCTCCTTAAATAATTGCTTTTAAACTTAACAAACCAACGTAGCGTACTCTAACATTTGATCAAACTGACAATCTTATAACCTTAGAATAATGTGAATTGTGATTTTTTATGCGATCGGACTGAACCTTAGACCCATTACTTTGGAATGGGTGGAATCAAACCATGCGTTTTGATAAGACAGAAAGTATCGTAATTTATTATTTTATTAGCATGATAATGTGACGTTTTCATAAGCTTGTATCTTGCATGTTGGATAAAACTACTCCGTGCAAAACATAATATGTACTAACATTATACAAATTGATTTCCTGAAAAAAGGGCATGGGATTTAAGCAAATAAGTTTAGAAATGAATATGACCGTATAGCCTGTCCAAGCCTGCTAATAAGTCAAACCAACACCGTTTTTGTTATTGCTGTGTGATTGGCTGTTTCAATCCACTTTTGCGGACATCCGGCTATGTTTCGCAGATACATAATCTTAAGAAGCTATTACTTTCTGCAAAGGAACGTAAAAGTAAAGCCGTTAATATTGTATGCTTCTACTTGCTCAAAACTTACACTTTTGCAGCAGCAGATACCTTTAGATGCCGTGAAACATAAAACACGCATTCACAGAGAGCGCACGCCTCACTATATTTGTGAAAATACCTAACAGCAAACAAACTTTACCTAATTGTGGAGTTTTCCAAGCACATTGCTTTTATTACATAATATTTTATGACATAATTTCGGCTTTTCTCTTAATTTGCAGTTAACCAATTTATGTAAGTTGTTATGCTAATATTGTTGCTGTAAACAAACCGCAAACCCAAGAAAAAGTCAGCAAACTTGCGGTTACTCACTTTATTCACTCAGTTTGTTATTCAAATTCTGCTTCGTTTGAGAAATGATTCGTCATTCATGTAACATCGGGTTCATCTTCTTTTATAAACTACAGATTATTTATTTATGACACATTTCTGACTTGAATTTCATGAAACATTTATGGTACCTAGGAACTTGTAATGATCTACAGAACAACCATAGAAAGACTTTTGTCTTTCTCTTCTGCCGGAAGTTGTGAGGCAAATAGCCCTCATTTCATACATTGGAAATATATGGGTTAGATTAATTTGGCTTGAACACGTCATGCATCAGATTGCCATGGGGTGACTCGTTTGCTTATTCGCATTGCAAGTTAGTCCAAGAAAAAACATTTATCTTGTGCACAATTTAAATAATAATTTACTTGCTGTCGTCTTGAATTTTATACTTTGTAAACGTCCAAAACAAATAAATTGCCAACTTTCTCGGCTAAAGAGAAGTGGAAAAAGAAGAGGAAGTTGTTCTTATGAAACGATTTGCATGCCTACAACTTTTTTATCGTCATTATTGATAATCTTTCTTCCGATTCTGGCCTTTTAGTACCCAATTTACGTATTGCGGAAATGGATAAGTAACTGTCTGAATATAAAAATGACTATGATTATGATGATGAAAATTAAAAGCAAATATTCTGACGTTGAGACTCCTTAGCCTTTATTCTGATAATTTTGAAATGCTTGTTTTTAAAGTTGAATAGATCAACATAAAGTTTTTTCAATGTTATGCAAGAATTGCGTTTTTTTCTTCAAAAAAAGTTATTCATAATCGTAGTTGTAATTAATTGCTTGCCTAATTTAAATTGTAATTGATTGATCACTTTGTTTTTGCAATTTGCGTTTTGTAAATGGTTAACCACTCCAAAGTTTTGTAAGTTGTAAATTTATAATCGATTTACGAAAATGTAATTTCCAACCCTGTAATTGAAGTATAAGTATAAAATATAATATCCGATGAACATATACATATTATATAATATACGATTATATGATTGTGGTCGAATTGGAATATTTCTAATACATTGAAAATACATATCCGAAGATTAAAGTAGGTTAAGACAGGCACAACTTGAGATTCACAAGTAGGTAAGCCTTTATTTTATTTTAACACAGATGGGAATGTAAAATAATAATGAATTGCCAAGACAAAAGAAATTTACTTGCTTCATGAGCGACAAGTACCACTCAAATATAATATGAATATATTCTGCTTTTAAAATGTTCGTTATTACATATTAATATTTTTATTTCATTGTTTTGAAGAGAGAATTAATATAGTTAATTTTGAATTAGAAACTGTGCTTTATTTATAATGAATAACAATGTTGCAAAGTTTTTTATATTTTCCTATACTATCTTTCGTGTTAGTGTTTTAATAGTTTTTGGTATGCCGCCTTCAATAAATCTTTTTATATTCACAACAAAGAAGTGCGTTATCACATTTTGCAGTAAACGTTATCAGTGCCATAGTCATTGCTTTGCATAATATTAATTTCATATCAAAGGGGAATAAGTGATCATGATCATGACCACCATGAAACTCAATAAGTGGTAGCCTTCCTTGTATTATTTTTATACTACACCACCAACTAATTGGTTCTCAGTTTTGCAGTTTTCCGCAAGTGTTTTATAACTAAAATTATCTCCTAGGCTTTCTAAGAAGATTAGCCTTTGGTATCATAAGCAAATATACTACATTGTAGCGATAATATTCAAAATACTAATTCTTACGTGCGGTTCGATTTAAATTCTATTTCAGAAATTCATTCTCGTAACTTCTATCTACAAACATCGGTTCTTACAATAACCCTATCAAAAAGTACTTGCATTGTCTAGACTTAACAACGTGTAAATATTTTTAACCTTCTAAAATATTAATATTTAATGAAATGTGCATTTTGAAAGTGAATGTTGATTCAAACTGCAGTATCGTTGTGGCTGCCACAGTTGCAATTGCAGTCGCCGCAGTTGGGCGTACCAGCTGCTTGTTGGGCAAGGAAAAGAAACAGGGAGATCGTGGCAGCTCCAAACTGCGACACAAAATAAAAAATAATGCTAAAAGTAAAATACATGACTGATCCATACATAATCGAATGCGTACCTGCTTGATGAATCCTGCATCAATGCAGGCTCCGGGGAGTCCTAAACCAATCGGAGTCTTCTCAAGTTCATCAATGATCTCTGCCACTGTGATTTCATCTCCGTCATCATCCTGGATACTGTCCATGTCACGATTCTTTTTAAGCCATCGAAGAATAGGCTCGTTCTTTTTTTTTAAAAAAAAAAAGAAGAATGAAGGATGATATTAAATAAAAGTTATAATTTTCTCTTTTGGTTTTGACATTGTATTTTACCAGCAGCCTTGCTTTTAAAGCGAAATAGTAGGTGACAATGACCTTGACGCAGTTCAGTGTTCGGAATAGAGCATGCAGTTTCTTTTTGTGGTGGACTTGGTACAAGATGCTTTCTCCCATGTACAGCAAATTATTCCCATGCATAGTAATCATAACGACACCGAATACATCGTTAATTGTGTCGGCCATGTTCTTTATAGCCATCAACCATTGTAACTTGTCGCGCTTTTGCTGAGCAGTCTCAGCTCCCGTGGCGTCTTTCTTTTTGGAAATAGATTGCACAAAGGCAGTCATCTCATCGTACAAATCCATTGCAAGCGACAAGAGAAGATCTGCCGCCAGGTGGTCCTGACCCCAACCTGAATAATTGAGAGGGGCGCCAGTGGACCCAAGCATCACGGTGGTAGTTGTCATGTTGGCGGCGTAATCGTTGTAAAGTTTCTGAGTATCGTTTTTGTATTTGATTGGATTCCAAGCGAACATTCCTCTCAACATAGTTTTTGCACTGTCCTGCAAAGTACTACGAAGAGTTAGTGGTGTATTGAAATCATAAGATCCAACAAAGACTCTCAGGATCACCGAGAGTAGTGATGTTCCCACCACCAGGTAACCATATAGGCGCTATAAATAATACAAATGTTACTGACATTTTTCTTCCTTGCTGAAAACAAGCAAAATTACTTTGCTCTTACTTTTGATTGTGACTTGGCCGATAATTTCTTTCGCGCAACATGCACTTTGCGAATGGAGTCAACCACACGATCCATCTTTGTTTGGTTGAAGGTCAATAGATGAAGAAACTTGAGTTTTGAAATGAGACGCCAAATAAAAAACACCATGTCCACGTAGGTCCCTACACTTCCCGCCTCCGCCAAGAAGACAAAGGAGTAATGCTTCACCATTCTCAGCGCTTGTAAAATGGACAATCCTGATATTGCTCCACAGA
>VYYJ01004806.1:0-12480 GCA_021029165.1 Cyphoderus albinus
TTCTTGATCCCATTTCAAGAGTTTTGCATACGGAACAGCCTTGGGTAATAAATCATTGATTGGACTTTGGCTTGGGACAATTTGATCCAAATCAATTTAAGTTTTTTTTAATCCCGGCTTGAATATTTCTAAATCAAGCCAAGCTTAAATCAATTCAAGCCTGACTTGGCTTGACTTGGCTTGAATTGGCTTGAAATTTTCAAGCTTTTTTGGCTTGAACCCATCACTACAGTAAACAAGCGAAGCTGAACTTTAGTTTTCTGTTTACAAAGTTTTAGATTTTCCCATGGGAAAAAATATCAAGGCGCATAATTATTTTTAGTTGGACTTAGGTGTTTCTGTCACGATAACATAACGCTTGGAAATTAAGTACGACCGAACATTTATTTCTATTTTTTTCGATTTCGAAGATACAGTAAGAGTTAATGGTTTATTAAAGTGAACATTAATTAGTTCCAATCTTAACATGTTGCTAATATCGGGTTTCATAAAGACGGTTGCCCTCATGCTTCGTATTATTGAATCATGGAACTTCTGCCCATTTGAATATTCCATTTTACTTTCTGAAGTCCCAGTGTCAATAGATAAAAAAGGGGCCGCAGATCAACATATTTCTAAACGTTATAGCTATAAGTTCATGCATAGAGAAAAGTTCACATCGTGTCACTTCATTGGACATATAGCAATTATCTCATTGGGAATTCTATCAAATTTCTATCATGTGTTTTACACAAAAATCGGACACCTTGAACGATGCTTTAGAACGTGGACTACGATGATGTGTTTACTGATTATCATATCGGTATGGTCTTATTCACAGTCTGCTCCAAAGCTGGCCAGATTTCTCAACGGTTTGCTGGAGTTTGAGAGAAGACATATCAACCAAACCAGTGATTCCGGTAAATCAACAAAATTTATCTTTCCTGATAATCAGTTTTGTAAATCAATGAGTTATTTAAAATGATTTTTTCCCCAGAAAAACAATTCTGGAAAAACTACAAACTAAAAGTGCTGGTTGAACTAGGAATAAAGCTATTGTCTTTGATTTCCATTGTCTCACCCATAATGGGAGGTATGGCGGACGTTTTCTTTCCAGGCGCACCATGGCAGATTTTTCCCACGGAGCTGATAAGAGCGATTCCATGGCTGTACCCCAGAATGATTGTAGCCTTCACGCTCACTTACATTTTTTGGAAGTTGTTTTCGAACCACATGACTTTTATAGTTGGTATAGCCTTGCTGACGACCTACACTTCGTTTGTCCTTATCATCGAATCAATACAAAGGTGTAGATCATAGCTTTATACTAACTTTTTAAACATTAACATAATGTTCGTGCTATTTGATTTTAGGAAACATGTCACTGTACGAACGATATCTTCTGTGGATAGACTGGTGATCAAATACCGTCAGGCGCAATGGCTTTGCTTGTTTCACAATGAGATTCACAAACGTCGCGTGAACGGCCCCATTGTTTTATTACTGTTAGTATCACCTTCGTTATTCATATTTGGCTTGATAAAATTCTGGAACGAAATGGACATCCTCGTTACGGCTATGTGCGTGAATCTTTTGATTGCGGCAATTAGCTGCATGCTGATTATACCTGGCCTTGCTACACAGGTGTTTGTCTCAAGCGACGAGTTTCTCTCACGAGAATATTGTTCCTCTGTAAACGGATTACGAGTGTTTCCAAGAAATACACGGATACGGGGAAGGTTGAGTAGGTACTGGAAATCATTTCAGAGGTTAAAAATATATTTCTTCGACAGCAACTTTTTCGATTTTGGAACCCCTCTTACGTTACTAAATTTTTCTATGAATATGACAACGAATTGGATGCTTTTGGATAAGTAGTATTTTATAAATGTAAACATAAGCGAAGTTGCAAACTAACTTTTATTGGTAAACTTTGTATTGTTACTGATATCTTTATCTAATAAAGTTAACATTGACAAGGGTAGGAAAAGAGTGTTAGAGGTATCTACATACCCCAATGTAATTTATTATTAGCCACCATTTAGCTTAACGCAACTTATAAGTTAGGAACTTATTATAATCTTATGGCTTATTATGAACTTAAAGTGTGGAATATTTGGTGGACGACGTAGCGTAGAAATATTGTAAAAATCAATAATAATTTTTTGTGAGTTCATAAACAATGACGCACAATTCACTCATGTTTTGAAATAAAGCTCGGATGAAAATTAACTATATTTTTGTCTCATTCTATGCTAATCCTAATAAAGTTTACTACGGGAAGTGCAAGTTATTTATCTTCGTACAGTAGAGTGTTTAACTTGTAAGAAAAACTTCTTTAGTTATATATACACCAGTAGGTCAAGCTCAAAGGTGATGGAGTCATGTAAAATCACAAACGCTCTAGACTTGGCAGGTGTAAATTTATTTTAATCGGAATTGGTGAGATAGATAGAGAATTTTATGTAGTTTTACATATGTAAAATCCCGACTCGAATAAGCACACACAAAAAACCTGGCCATTAATAAACTGCGGGAAGTCCCAATTTTTGCGGGTCAAGCTCAAAGGTGATTTAAAAAAATGTTTATTTAAAACTAAAAGTAGTAACTAATATGGCCCTGTTTTTGATTCTATGACTGCGGTGATTCGTCGTGGCATGGATTCAACCAGTTTTCAAGCGATTCATACTATTATGTGGTTAAAATTTATCATATAAATCATAGAGCAAATGTTTTACGTTTCTGGGAGGAGTCTTCCTGTTTCTGACCCTCGTATAAATATGCAAATACAGTGCCTATGCGAGCCACTCCGTGACGGTAATTTGATTCCCCCCGAGCCAATTCTTAAATGATGCAGCGGTATATCTTTGATTGTTGTAGTGCCGGAGAATCCAGCAGCGAGACCACCCGAGATACTTTGCCGATTTGGTAGGTTTTCTTCGATGATGTCGATGTAAACGGCCTTCATGGTAGTAGAGGGTAAGTGGACAAGTGTTCCTGCCCCGGAGTTCGATAAGTAACAACAAACTATAACATTTCCTACACCAAGTCATTATAATAAAGCTTTTATTGTATAAAAATTAAAATTAATTAAACTTACCACCGTTCTGGTTTGCAGCGGATGTGAGACATTTGGATTTGAGGGCTTTCATTGGCTTCCCCCAAACATATAGTGCAGTCTCGGGTTACCAAAACCACAGAACTACGACCTGTCCAACCAGAAAATTTTGCCCTACTTTTCAACGGACCAACCCTTTTGTTTTTAACATCCAGCTATTTTTGCTTCACGGTGCCTCTGGAGAAGAAATGGCTTCTACTTGACCAAATGACCCTTTATTCTCACTCTTTGAAGTCTTTTCTTCACTACGCTGGGGGAAGCAGTGATGTCGGGGTGATATATTAGAATTTTGACCTGCTTTCTCATATTCAATTCCCTGTTTCCAATGGTGGTTGAAGCAATCGTTTGGTCTTGCTTAGCGGTTTTCTCCGATTTTGTCAAAATCTCGACTTCGGAACAACATATCCAGTCTTCTTCCATTTTTAAATAACTGCATTTACTGAATTCCACATCCCGTGAATCAGGTTGGCCATTCCAAAAATTTCATACCCCCTTGGATAGAGCTCACAATAAACCGGCAATCCGGAACGGAAATTTGCTTCAGATTCGCCATTTTATATAAGAATTAAATAGTAACAGATTAGTTTCAACTAATTTACTGTTTGAATTGTTCAAATCGCAGCAAATGATAAAATATATATATGAGGTACTCCAAATCACCTTTGAGCTTGACCCGCCAAAATTGGGACTTCCCGCAGTTTATTTATTGACAAATTTTTGTTTGTCATTATTCCGCTCTGAATTTTGCATATGTGAAACTACACAAAATTCTGTATCTAACGTACACGTTTTGATTAAATTCGATTCAAATCTGCAAAATCTAGAGCGTCTGAGATTTTTCATGACTCCATCATCTTTGAGCTTGACCTACTGGTGTATATGTACCAGTCAAAAGATCATTTTTTCTTAATATTTATTTGAGCCTAATAAGTCAAATTTCATTTGGTACATATGAAGGTTTTGGGAGTTTGAATAAAAGTTTATCTCGGGATATTGATATTTCACTTAACGTCGCTCCGCTAAAATGGAAATTCAGTGGGGTAAAAAAACTATTTTAAACGCAGAAAATCTTTGTAGCGAAGATCACATTTGTACATGTAAAATATCAATATCTTTGTAGAGTCAGTAAAATGTTGTATCCTTCATCCCTTTTAAATTTCTGCCAAACTCCATCCTATCGGTAAATGTCGAAATGGTCTTTTATACTCCGCGATAGATATAAAATGACCACGGGTAAACTGAAATGTATCAACTTTCTCGTACTGCCTGGTGTGGCATTTTACTATATTAAGGGCTCGGGTTTTAGCAAATTTTAATACATAACGATGCATCAAAGATTGTAAGACCATGTGCATGTTGTATGTAGTAATCTTAATATTTCGTACTATTTATTTTAACATCAGCAATGTGTCAATTGTACGTTCTACAATAGTCATGTAAAATGTTGCTTCGGTCTCGCGCTTAAGAATGAAAGAGCTTCCACAACGAAATATGCTGTGCTTAGCACCGTTAGATCACAGGATGACACAAACCAGGCTACGGATGGAGAAAGTTGGTGCCCGTATCGCACCAATGTAGCACTACAAGTGACAATAGTAGTAAATATAACCGCAAGAATATTCCTTACTAGAAACGCTAAAGGAACCTCAATAGTCCGACTGGCAAGAAAACATTTCTTGTATCTTTCGAAAAACTTGTCGACGTTGTTCGTGTTGTTATTTTGTAGCATCCAATTTATGTAGGTAGATTGTCGCTCAACCCAGACAAACAATAGAACCATTGCTGTGGACCAGAACCTCCAACCCTCGATGAAAATTACCGTTGCGAAAATGAAACGACATCCTAGCAGAACCAAGAGGCTAAGTCGATGGTCTTCAAATAGGGGATATGCATTGTCCTTAAAAATAAAAATAGGAAATGATTTTATTAATCATGGAATACAAATTTAGTAATTTCCAACTTACATTTAAAAAGTTGTACAAAGGATCCAAGCCACTCATCAACATAAAAGCTGGCACTCCAAATGGACTCATTGCTGAAAGTACCAAATTGAAATTTATTTGACTGGCAATGAGTTTCCATTTTCGATTATTTATCTTCCTGTCTGGTATATCTCTCAGGAGATGCTGTATCTGTTCCAGTCCTAGAACCACTTCTTCGCAATGATTGTAGAGAAGTCTACCGCATACGACATCAAATGTAGCAATGGGAAAGAGAATCGCTGCAAAGACGACACTCACCAAAGAATATTTTGAGGCTTTGGCTAAGGTGCAGAGAGAGGGGAGAGAAAAGAGGCATCCTTGAGCAAGGTATATGACCACAAGCCACGGAATATACTTCTTGCGGTAAGGTTCTCCTCTTCGAGTGAAAAACGATTGAGTTTTGCGGTTCCATTCTATGGGCAATGAAAACCAATAACCAAAGACTTGATAGAGGAGAGTGATAGACTTGTTTGTTTGTGGAAACCACATTTTTAGTATCTAGTTATTTTTGTTTAAAGAAATGTAGGGACGATGAAAATTTACACTCGATTTATATATTCAATAAACAACAAAGGCATTATATAATACGCCAGGGTAGAATTGTTATAATTATTTGAAACTTCACCATGCCAAATTTAAAACATGCTTCCATCCTCTTTTTGTGACCACTGCATTACATAGAAATGACTGCTTTATTTTGAAAATATGTCTGTATAAAAATCAAATGCACTATCTATTTCGCATTTCTTTTTAGTAGGGTACTACGTTAACAAAATTTGAATGGAGAGAGCTTTTATAAAGTTATAGAAATACAAAAGTAAAAAAGCGTTTCACTCTAATGGAATTAATTGTTTCATTAGAAAAGTGTCAGACATGGGACAATAATTATTTTATTTCTAATGAAGTCTCTCTTTAAAATTGAAAACACAGAGTCGACTACAATTGAACTCATCAATTAATGACGTTAATTGAATATCGTATTTGGAATATTTGATATCGCACTAATCCTGATCTTGAAGAGACCAATAGATTCATGTACAGAATTCCATAAACCAAATTTATTCCATTCCATTTATTTTGAACCGTATGACTTGCAAGTAAAATTTATTTGTCGTCTCACGACAGAAGATGGTAGACAGATAAAAATCTAATCATTCTGTCTTAATTGATTCAGACTTTATTTCAGCAATTGTGGAGCGAGAAATAGTATATTTATTGTTAAATTGATTTCTGAATTTTAAATTTCTGTCATTGCTTTTCTTCAATTATTAAAACTTGCTATTGGGTGACGAATTTGGATTAAAAGCAGCTTTTAATTGGATTTCACATTTTGGGAAAATGGATGAAAATAAAACCAGAGCTAAAGAAATCCTGTCCCTTCTCTACTAGTGCCATCAAATATAATACAATCATTTTCATAATTTTCAAAGCAGAGTTTTATATTTATTTCCGTTGTAAGTAGACAAGGATTTTACTAAATTCATTTTTTCAGATCTTAAGTAACACCTGAATTAGGTGACCTAATTAATTATACATGCACTGTTGATGACTATTACTACAATTT
Organism: Cyphoderus albinus; assembly: GCA_021029165.1. Taxonomy (NCBI): domain Eukaryota; kingdom Metazoa; phylum Arthropoda; class Collembola; order Entomobryomorpha; family Paronellidae; genus Cyphoderus; species Cyphoderus albinus. The sequence continues at coordinate 6,644 of VYYJ01004806.1, forward strand.
ATTTCTTACGAGAACAATCTCGCAAGCTAGACAAATATATTATTGGAGAAAATTGCGGATTCATTTTTAGTTTTTACTTCTGGCCTTGGTGAGATTTGTTATATAAAAATTTAAAAGTAAATACAATTATTTGAACATATCATTCTTATAATAAATATGGTGTTCTTATGCCAATCCGTAAAAACTCTTTTGACCATGATGATCTGTTATTGTCATTAGTTAGCATTGTTGTATTTGGCTGGTTAGGTATAGGCGTATTTTAAAACATCTTAACATATTATACAATAGCACTGATCCAATATAAATACACTTAAAACATTAGTCAATACCAAATTATTCTGATATTGTATAAATTAACGTGGACGTTTCATATTTCCTCATTCGGCCGGGATACGCAGAAATCTAGATAAGTATTGGAAATCGTTTCAACTGAAATTTTACTTCTTTGAAAACAATTTCCATCTCTAAATAAATGCTATTCATTTTCGTTGCCATTTCCAATTTTCCAACTTTTTAGTTTTAAAAATGTATTATACAATTACCTTGGTCAAACCAATCATTGAATTTTTGTTTGTAATATGCCTATCTGTACAATGAAACAATCTAACCTTTAACCGACATTGTATTGTAATTTCAAATAGCTACGACTCTCTTTCTACGTAAATACGATTGTAATGTTCTTCTGAGAATGCTATTGCTAATATTTATAACATAGCACTAAAATAAAGCTATATTTTGAGAAAAAATTGGAATTGTTTATCGATCCTGACATTTAGCATCAAAGTACGGGTTTAGGGATTTGGAATTTTTAGTAAATAACATTAAAGTTGCCCAATAGATAATGATTACCAAAGAAAAAAAGAATTTAACGAGAAAATGATTAAATTAATATTATTGTGGGCAAAACCTCATTCTAATTTTTTACATTTGAATCTTGATTGGAGATTTTTAATGACTTAATATAAGTACAGTGAAACTTCTGTATAATGCACTAAAGTCCGGTGACCCTCCTATGTGCTTTTTTCTGAAAACCTCTGTATTATTTCATTGATATGGAGAGTCTCTGATTAGTGGCACCTCTCTATAATAGTCATTTTAAATTACCCCCGGGGTGCAATTATTCGAGAGTTTGACTGTAGTCAATAAATTAATATTCATATTCATATTTTAGAGTTTATCTTATTCCACTTAAAAATAAACGTAGCATTTAAAAATTGACCTTTTCATTGCAAAAGCTATGTACCGAATCAAAAAGAAGCTACGAACATTTTCATAAGTTATCAAAAATGAGTTGAATTTATTAGTTTCTATAATTAAGCCCAGTTATTCAATTCCTACAATATTTCGACAAATCCGACTTTTTTTAAACAATACACATTTATACTTGCTTGCTTAATTTGCTTAGGAAAAAGTAGATAGTTTTGGGAAACTATCATAGGCATATTCTTTTAGTCGGAATCATGTCTGTCTCGTTTTCTACAATCTCCTTTGTGAAAACTTCCCTGGGAAAGAAATTGCAAAATGTAAAATCAAGAGAAAATCTATCTTCAGAATCAGAGGGTCAAGAGGACAAAAGAACTGCGGAAATCATTTCCATGATTCGTTTCGTTGTTAATTATCAGTGTCGGCCGTTAATGGCCAGCTGCTTCGTCTGGGACGATAAACTATCCCAGTTAAGAATTCAAAAGGGAAATCAACAACGATGGCTCTGCAGCGTTATCTTTGGCTTCGTGTATTTGCTATATCTTATCAAAGGGTTGATCGGACATTTTTATGGAAGTAAAATTATAAAACAAGCAGATAATTCAGAAATTGCGTTCCATTGCCTTTACCTACTCAGCTTTTTCAGTCTTAACTATCACAAATTGAATTACTGGAGATGCAGGAAATACTATGTAAGGAATGTGAACGGATTTCTTAAATATCTTATGAAATTCTCAGCCGAGTACACAGAAATGGAATCTAGAATTAAGAAACCAACGCCTCGCAGGATTGAGATCATCCTGTTGTTAATGCTGAAATCATTAATCTGGAACACATTTAGTATTCCGTTGTTGGCTTTTGTTCACTACTGGCGGAATCCATTTAGTGAGATCTACCTAACATCCTTGGTGGCACCAATCGGTGAAAATCAAATTTCCCATTTCTGGTTTGCATTTTTCGCCATACTCCATTTGTTCATGTTGGGACACGCCATGGCGGAACTCTCTGTGCACAGTCTTTTAACAACGATTCATAAGTTTTTCTACATCGCTAATTTTGCAGAGTTCAGGTAAAGAATTTTTAAATACATAAATATTACCCTTGACATTCAAAACTAAAAACAAAAATTGCAAATGCTCGCATACTTTTTAAGGTATCAAAATCTAAGAAATTTTGTAAAGAAAAGAAACTTTCTTGGAGGACAACGCGAAACGCAGCTTCAAGCCATTCAATTTTACAGACAGGCGCAAATATTTCAGCCACACCTAGACGATCTCTTGCAAGGCATTGTGATACCCGGTCACTTTACAATGACGATATTTGTGGTAATCGGGATGATTTGCCTGATAAAATGTCACAACACTCTCAGCTGGGAAGTTTTAGTCATTGTGGTGATTGCCGTGGCTTCAGCCTACTTTGGATGGGCTATGCTTCTCTGGCTGTTCGGTCAACATTTTTTATCATCGAGACGGTTTCTAATGAGTTGGAAAAATGGCAAAATTTGTAACAAAGAGATGAAAAAGATTTTCCAAAGTTTTCGGCCAATTGAATTTGCGGCCCACCCGAGACTTCTTAGGTTTAGGATGAGGCATGTCTTAATCTATATGCACTGTATTAATAAGATTCTCCGAAAGGTTTTAGTGGCCTTGGATAAAGCCAACAAATAAATAACAGGTTACGAAACGGGTAATTTTTTGTATCAATTATTTTTTTAGTCACAACCTTAATTCTAGTGGGCGATTGTTTTCTTGTAGAATACATAAATGTAAGCTTTCCTCAAAAAACAAAAACTTTTCCCAATTTTCCATAGCGGATGTACCTGAAAACCATAAGCATTCACTATTACGAAGTTGACGAAAAACATTGCTCAAAATAATTTTCTAGTATGTTTTCCAATTTTTAAAACTCAGTTTTAAGGTACAAAAAGTTGTTTTTGGTTTGCTTCTGAAAATATTGACGCTATGGGGTTAAAACCATCTATCATATCTAATATCTGTCAATATAGCCACGTATCAGTAGCGTGACAGAATTCTATGTGAAAACTATATTGTTATTTTTCGACACAAAATATATTTTTAAAGCCATAAAATGGAAAATATCATCGACATGATTGGATTTACTGTTAACTATCCCTGTAAACACTTCCTGGGCAGTGCTTTCGAATGGGATTTAAAAAGACGTGAATGTTAAACTACAGAGCGGAGGTTTAGAAGGTGGAAACGGGGGTCAATTGTGATGACTTTATATTTTCTGTTTCTTTTGTTGGGACTATACAAACATCGTAGTGACGTCGCAATTTGTGACAGAAAGAATTTAGTTCAAATCTCGTTTCATGTTATATACACTTTTGGGGCTTTTACAAGTCTGAACTACAAACAGAGTTATTTACGGAACAGAGAATTTTATGTTCCGTTCGTGAATGCTTTTCTAAATTATATACGCAACTTTTCAGGTAATCAATTTTTTACAAATATTCAATTCTGAATATTCAATTTTCAAAATTGAGCAGTACTAATTGTTTAAATTGTTGAAACTTAGGCATCTACTGTATTAAAAAGGAATTTTTAGAGGAACACAAAAATATTTTATTCGTCGTCAAACTCTACATTCAAAACCTTGTCAGTGGAATTTTTACGCTGCAGTTGTTAATTTTAGTTGTATACTGGAAGACACCAGAAAGTACTATTTTTCTGTCCACTCTGATTTCTGGATATCCCCTACTCTTCAAAATATTATTTCTGCCGGTTGCAGCATTTCATATTTTTATTACAGCCTCACTTATGGCAGAAGCCACAATCAATACTATCATAATTATTCTTCCAATTATTTTTTGCATCTCTACATTTAATTGTTTAAAGTGAGTATTTATCAACTTAACTGAAATATTTCAGAAGTCTTAATTAAAAAATAATTTTCCAATTGATTTTTAATTTATAGATTCAGGGAAAATTATCCAAATCCCCTTTTTACATCACCGAAAAAAACTAAGAGACGTAAAGCTGTGACAGGGAAGGATGCCGTAAGCAATCATGATCATGATCGTGTCCACAAGATTTTCAAGTTCATCAGAGAGATGCAGGTGATGGAGTTGTTGTATTGCCGTCTAATGGAGAAAACGCTGCTGCCTCTGCACTTAGTCATGTCTTATTTAATAGTGTTCTGCTTCTTCTGTCTTATTCATCTTCATCAGATTCTTACCTGGGAATTAAACGTAATTCTGGTTGTCTGCGTTGGGTGTTCTTTAGTGGGATGGTTAATGGCTCTGTGGTTATTGTCACAGTATTTTGTGAAAGGAAAGAAATTTCTGTTTAGTTGGATTAATGCTAGCAGAATCAATATTATGGGCTACGAAAGAAAAGTATTGACAAAATTTTATCGATGTTGTAAACCTTTCGAGTTCTCAACTTCGCCGATAACAGTTCGCTTCAGGCCTGTTGTTATTTTAAAGTTTTTGCATTTTATAAACTGGCTACTGGCCAGAAGTTTGATGTCGGCAGATAGATAGAAATAAAATAAATATAATAATAAAAATCAATCAACCCAAATTATTATAACCTCATAGTCATCGTCGTTGTGCTTGAAGTCGTACGATTACTACTGCCTTTGAAATATGCTTGAATTTCATCCAGCGTTTTGCCTTTTGTCTCAGGAACGAAAAGTACGACTAAAGCGTCACTTAACAATGATGGAGCAATGCCATATAACCGGAAGCACCATTCAATCCCGAGACCGTTTTATGTTTTTTTAACCGTCGTAACGTAACGTTGTTATTCACCATGATCCCCCATGTAACATGAAATAAAAAATAAAACTTGACATATAAACTTCCGGTGTCAAAAAATGTGTGACATCACGAAGTGAGCCTCCCCCTTGTCACTGGCTTCCTAACCTCCCTACCTCGCACCCCAAGGTATGGCGTCAGATACTTTTTTGAATTTTGCCTAATGTGCAGAATTCCATAAACCATTTACGTATTTTGAACCGAAATTTATTTGTCGTGTCACGAAAAAAGATTGTAGACGGATAAGAAATCTAATTATTCTTGATTATAATCTATTAATCTATACTTTGTGAAATTGGTTTTAGAATTTTAAATGTCTGTTATTTCTTTTGTCCGATTTTTAAAAATTTCTATTAAACAACCAATTTAGAAGCAGCTTTTAATTAGATTTCACATTTTGGAAAAACATGAAAAGAAAGCCAGAGCTATAAAGAAATTCTGTCTCTACTAGTGCCGTGAAATATATTAATACAATTGTTTTCATAATTTTCAAATCAGAGTTTTATTTCCGAAACTTGATTCAATATTTCAATATTTCAATATATGGCGTCTTAATTCAATATATTTTTTGTCTGGCACTTATTGTAATGTAACACCAATTTGCAAATTGTAGCGACAGGAGAGTATGTGGTTGAAAAGAAAAATTGAATTGTTAATTAGTTAAAGATTTTACCAACTATCATTTAAAGTTAAATGTTCTAAAAATAATCGACTTGGCCCTGAATCGAACAGGGACACAAGCTCTCCGGGCTTATGGCAGCAACCAACTGCTCTACGAAGCCGATATTGTTAGAACACTTTTTCATATTTCATTTTTACTTTGCAAGTCAACTCAAGTCCATCACAGAACACT
>VYYJ01004807.1:0-12474 GCA_021029165.1 Cyphoderus albinus
TTGAGCATGACAAGCGGTGTCAGCTTGTCCACGTAGTTGACGCTTCCGATTCTAACCCTAAGAGTTTGAAACGAACAAACAAATTTTGCAGCCCATTTTATTTCACCGTTTTTGTGCAGCTTGGCTAGTAAGAGAGTTTGCTGTGAAACAAGACTTAACGTGTCAACTGATGCAACAAAAAGTCTGCCAAACGTGCCGAACACAACCATTATACCTAAGAAAGCGTCGATTAACATCGCGACGTATACAATTAGCAGCTGAATTGGAATTGACAAGCCTAGAGATAGCACTCCATAAACGCATCCAATGAATGCTCCATTGATTGTGAAGATAATCACCGTCATTACGGTGTTTTGTTGCAGCTGGTTGTAGTACCTTGTCAGAATTTGGATTTCTCTGTAAACGGGTAACACCGTGCTCAACCTGTCTGGTAACAAGATTTGTTTATAGTGCCTGATGTAGTAGATGATGCAATAGCTCGGCAGAAAAAACAGCTCCATGCACTCAAAAAGAAACACGGTCGCATTGTCTGTCACTAGCCAAATGAAAAAGGCTGCAGCTGCCAAAGAAATGCTCATTGACGTGGTATTCAACTGAAAGAATGTTACGCTTGCTGCATCCACCCCCGACGCGCATTCTGACTGCAAAAATCTTCCAAATGACGCTGGCCAACAAGGATGCATCAGGTGCAGTATAGCGTAAGCAGGTGGTCCCACTAATGGTGTGAGTATACCAGCAACTTGAATAAATTCGATAAATGCCTTCTCCGCAGTTTTCAACGCCACATTTGACTCTGTACATAAGTAAAGTTTAATTTCTGCAATTAATAAACTTTAAGTATGCAAAATGAAGTAATCATTTTATTTATTTGCGTATTACAAACACACATGACTTCTTTTAGCCCTAAGTTGTAAGGTTTAGGTTCTGTAAGCCTACCTTTTAAATGAATCCGTTCAAACTTAACGCCGAGATTGAGGACTTCACAGGTTTGCTCACGTTTTTTGAAGTACTCGCGATTTATAATAAATAACCATTGCCCACAAGTTGTGGGCCACAACATCAGGCAGAAAATGCCACCTTCCATTTGGATTGCTGGGGAAACTTTCCTTCGGCCTATGATGAACTGCACAGAGGTAAAGACGGTAAACATAAATAGTAGAGAAAGCTTCCATCTTGCACGGCGGAGGACTTTTTCACTATTTACCGAAAATCTAAGTTTCTCTGCGTCAAACGTAAAGACGGGTGTGCCTAAGCATTGAATAACTTTAAGGTGAGTGTGGAGAAGTTTTAATAAATTTTCTCTCACAAGCATTTTGCGGTATTTAGCACAAACTGTTATGTAAATTAAAATTGTTTCTCCCTTCCAAATGCAACTTTATAACAATGTTCAGGCAGGGCAATGAAAAATGATTGTTTTTTAGAAAGAATCGAGATCACGATGTGCGTCACAGTTCGTCTAGTTCTAGTATAAAACAAGAGGCAATATCAAAATTATATATCTTTATGTGGAGCTGCTAGATAAAACCACTTTGAATGCTGACACCGGCCGTTCCCACAGCGCGATTTATTATTTAATTGTTGATTTCCCAACACCCTAAAACTGTCTGACTTTTGGAAGCGTTTGGTTTATTATACAATTAATAATTCATCACTTCTGAAGTGGAGTTGCTACGTCAAACCAGTGGTCGATATTGATTTTCACAAGAAAATGGGGATAGAAAGAAGGGGAAGAAAACTTTACAATGATTGCACCAAGATTAATTCAATCCTTGAATTAATTCTTGTCTATTTTAATTTGAGGTAAGTTATCTTCTCCAACTCTGATTTTCTGTTTTTGCTTAAATGTTATTTCTTGGAATTACTCGCGATATTCAGGAATGTATTTATTTTAACATTTTCACTTTAGTAGGCGATTTTTGTGCTCTCGTAATGCCAGTGTGTTGGTTTTAGACGTAGTGTTTGTATGCGGAGGAAATGGATCGATCAACCTTCCTTTTACTGTCAACATATTTATAATTAATTTTTTTCGAGGAATATCCTTAATCAACTCTGAGTATTGATTGTTATATGCAAACTGATATTTCGCCCCTATGCTTTCTTCTTGATGTTCCTTTCGAATTGTCCTGATGCCAGCATTTTAGTTGTCGAAGGTTGACCTCAACGAAGCAACCTGACCTTGACCATGACTTGGATTTCAAGCAGTGACTTGCTGTTGAATTGGAATTGGTAGCGATGACTTCATCGCCATCTTCGCCATCACTAAAATTACGCCAAATTACAGACTCCGTTGTTGGAGCCACCGCCGATCCCATGAACCTCTTACGTCGACTTTTGATAGAAGCAGCAGGTCAACTTCCAACGACAAGGTGGACAATGGATAACCGTTGCATGATCACATCGTCAAACAAATCATTCCTCCATTGAATACAAAAACATACATAAATAAATTATATTTATAAATTAAGATAATAAATAACCGGACATATCGGGAATAAGAAAATGAAATGTTTTTATTGGTTTAGTGCTTTATTGAAAAACGTGTCGTCCAGAAATTTGTGGATTCTCCAGAATAAATATATGTAAATTGTAAAATATAATATTACAAATTAAAATGTAACAAAATTGATTGCAAACATCAGAAAGTGACACAAAACTAATAATGATTGAATCACGCAAGACAAGCTTTCCTAAGAAAGTGAAAGTTGGCCAAAAGTGCAGCATAGCGGCCCGTGCTTAAATTATCCTCAGTAACTGTGGTGTCAATAGGACCCAAAACGTGATTTGCCATGTCCAGGTTGCTGTTGTCTAACTGTATGGGAGTTGGTTGCTTCCAGACCATATGCATTTCATCCAGTGTATGTCCATAGGATTTGATCAAAAATGGACACAGGAACTCTCCGGGCTTACTGCCATTCCCGGAGCAAAAGAGCGTTACGGTCATGTGTACACTGTACAAGACACTGCCATCAGGAAAGATTCGGACGCCCCGGTTGGCCTGGAGAAGGTCAACTATTTCTCCGGCCACTTGTTGAGGGTAGAAGAGATTCGGTTTCCAGATGCTCGCCACGCCTTCGTCGGTTGTGAGAGAGATATACCTAAAGTTAGGGCAACCCTGTACCAATTTCTGATACTGGAGTCTGGTATCGTTCCACTCTTGTCGGAAGTAGAGGTTCAGTGTCCACTGCCGATTTTCTTCGTCCACGCTGGGAATGTTGAGCAGGTTGGCGTTACCGATGACCAGAGTGGGGCCGTCGCCAGGAGGAGGTCGCACTTCTCTGTCATAGCCCGCAAGAATCTGTTTCAGAATATCTGACTGGAGGAGAGAGCCACATCCTTGACTTTGACCTGGCGGCGGCTGGTTTGGGTTTGGTTTTGAAACTTGAAAATTTTGAAAACTGTTTTGTGCGTGGGAATAACTGTTTAGAGCTATTAGCGCCAGGCAGACGCTGGAAACGATAAATGTTTTTAAATTCATTATTTGAAAGTGCTGGAAAAGTGATTTTTGAAAAAAGTCTGTCTAGACAATAGGTTGATTGGCAAGTGATATCGTAGCTCAGTGACCCAGCCGTTTATATACCAAGTTTTGGTGTGACCCTGTAAACGTTTGAAGTTTATCTGGGTCTAGTTTCAGAAGTAAAATGTGAAGGAAAATTTATTTTGTGTGCTTAAAATAATATGCCATGCGAGAGGATTAACAAAATAGGATCAATTATCCATATTAAGAAGATTTTCTAAGGAAAGGTTTGCCAGACGACGGGATTGTCACGCTGTCGCCGCATTTTACTTTAATGCACTTCAAGTACATGTCTAATATTTGTTCGGACTGTGGTTACCACAATGGAAGGGCTATTTTAATAAATACATTGCTATCGAAAGAAGGCGATACTAAAGTCGAGACATGTATTATAAGTGAGACAGTTAAGGTAAAGGGATTAATAATATTTACATCTACAACAAGCAAATATCTTTGCTTTATACTTCTGAAGTTTAGAATCTGAACTGGAATGAATTTATGTTGTAGGAAGTTTTTGCTTTCTAAATATAAATTTGAAAAGATTCCACTACATAATATGAAGAGATTTAAAAAGTTTACGCAGAATAATACGAATTTCTACTTATTTACGATCATTCACTGTGAATCTTTCATCGGGGCGATATATTTATAAATGCCTTGCAAAGACCTATTTTAATTTGTTAATTTGTTTCTTTCAATATGCTGCCATTTCAAACATCTCACTGATCAAACTGCTTGAATAAAACCTTTTTTGCAATTTGTATCATATTTATGTATTTGAAGTGTTTAAATTTAAATGCAGGGAAAATAATTAAAATTAAATTTCTAAAATAGAGAACTGTTTGTTTGTGTTTATTGAAATGTTCATAGAAAAATGTGTCCACAATAAATTTTAAAAAATTTAGGAATACTTTTTATTAAAAAATATGAAAATTCTAGAATATAGAATTAAACGTAACAAGTTAGTTTTAACAACGTGAAATAAGATTAAAAATAGAGAAATATTTTTTGTAATTTAACATGAATCAATAAAGTGGAGTAACCAGTTTTTGAAGATTAACTGCAAGTAAAATAAAAATGTCAGTCGTGCTGTTGGAATAATAGATCTGATCTATTAGATCACTAAATGCAGGTGTGATTCTTGGTTCATTATATTATTTATTTAATGAGACACAGGTAGTAAATAAAAATCAATGACTTTGTAAAGCTGCATATGCGAGTTTATGAAATATTATTGATGGTTCCTTCACAGGGGAACAGGTAAAAAACCTAGGTGATGTTACCTATCATACATTTATCAATTATTTATAATCACGATCAGAACAAGTTTGAATATATTAGCTATAATATTTATCGTGAGAGACAAAATATAATAACAATAGATTTTCAACGTTATCCACATACAAATATCATCTCAGATTAACTCAACATTCACAGTCTACACTCACGTGGAAGTTTTAGTTCATTCGCATACCAGTTTATTAAATAAACTTTATTTCAATACCATTGAAATTCAAACTAATTATAATGGACACCTATACATTTCACAATTAAGCTTAGATAAAGCTTCATGTGTGATGAATTCCGTCGCTTGTAAAAACTGGGAAATTACTGGATAGAACATGCCGGTTTTCAAACGATATGTTGCTCTATACATTTTAAAGATAAATCCCGCAGAGCGTTTTGCACATCAACATTCTCGCTAGCTGACAAATGTTTTCTTTGCTTTGAATTTTGAATGAAGCAACCTCCTTCCGTTTCAAATTCAGGAGAAATCGCCGCCAGCATAACTTCGTCTGCTCCGTCATCCGGTGTCTTTGAGTAAAAGCAATTAAATATGTGTATCTTACATTTCTTCATATTCTGTATTTTGTTTGTTTCAAAATCTATAGTGATAAAAATTACCCTTGAACCAGGTGAATGAGCGACAAGCGCTTTAAATACAGCCCCAAGAATACCAAGTGGCTTAAACAGATCCGACGGGATTACTCCGTTTTTCAGCCGTCTCCTTTATTTTTGGCAATAGCAGTTCCGTCAGCAAAAAGTGGCTCAGGTGGTTGACTTGAAATTGTGATTCAAAACCGTCAAGTGTTTGCTCGTAAGGCACGTCCATGATACCAGCTAATAAAATTTTACATAGGCAAATTGTAATTCGAATTTTGATAAATCTAAAATTCTAATTATGAAATACCGTCGTAGTCGACTTTTGGAGTTTTGTGTATCAGTTCCTTGGTGAATAAGGGGGGCGATCACAAAGTTCGTTTTCCACACATAAAAAAACCAGGCACAAATTCAGAGTTTGGTGCCTAATTTTAGTCTTTGCGATCCATCATGTCACAACTTCGTGGTGAGTGAGCTTACACATGTATAATAAAATAAACATATCGTTGCTAAATTTTTCAAGTTTTCTGCAGCTAGCATAGCATTAACAAGGATGTAATATGTTGGTAAGTGAAGCGTTAGAGTAATATTAGTGTTTTGTTTAAATATATTACAATCCCATCTGAACGGAATTTTAGAAGGAGGGAACCGAACGCCTGCCTATAAAAGAAACAATCGAAATCAGGCTAAAAAAAATATTAAAGGAGTGACATTCTTGTCAACGGAATCAGTAGGTGCTGTAAATGTGGGTTATTTTCGTGATTTGCTGGTGTCATGTCAGTGGTTTGACAAAAATGTCACCATTCTTACAAAATTGTAATTGGCGTGGCAAAATGTCAATCATGTCACAAAATATACTACTCATTTGACAAAAACTGTGCCAATGTCGACAAAAATTTACAAAGATGTCGTATATAATATCGGTTTTATATTTTTTGTAAACCGATGAGATAGAATTAAAATAATAAATTATTTCGAAATTCCTCATGTTTCAACTTAAATTTTCTATGTATATAATTATACATTTATCATGATAATTTCGACGACAGCCTTCGTTTTAATTTGAAATGAAGTGACAACCAGAAATTTCATTTCTAAATCGGAATTTCCCGAATCGATTTTGTGTTAAGTTTCTCTTCGCTTCTCTTTAATTTAAAATATTTAACATGACATGGTGCTATGAAAATTCGTCAAAAACGGTTGCATAATTTCCAAAGCACTATTATTTATCTAGGTCATTGTCAAATTCCACTCTCTTATCCAGTATTAAAATTCAAACTTTGAAGGAATGCATGGACAATAATTGTCAAGTATTCGGCAATATTGGCAATATAATTATAAAATATTTATCGTGACATGGTGCTGTGAAAATTCGGTATAAATGGTTGCTTTATTTCCAAAGCACTAGTTTTATTGCCAATGCCACTCTTGTGACAAGCGTCTTGTCCAATATTAAACATCTCGGAGCGTTTGGAATTTTGTCGGTGAATGTCGTAGCTATTTTAAAGCTTTGCTTAAATAGGGAAGTTTAGGTAGAATTTTTAAATCTTCAGTCAGTAATTGGTGAATACTTCACATCCACAAACACCAAATTCAAACTGTATTGGTAAAGCATAAAAAATTAAGCCATGAACCATAATGCTCTGTGTAAGTGGATTAATTGAATCAATCAAATCAACACTTGATCATATGGAGAAAATAAATTTCACTCCATTTGTAATTCCCTACACAATTAAAAAACCCACTAAGAAAAAGTTGAGGTTTGAGGTCTGTAAAAATTACAATTCCAGCAACTGGAGATGGCAATTTGTGCTAATACTGCTAACATTATGTTTTACCACCTATACGATATTGAAGGTGGCAACGTCAACTGTGGAAAAGGCAGTCAAAATATGTGAGACAATTTCATTTTTCCTTGCTCTAATTCACGTTGACGAACACAGACGAAAATCGGACACTTTCGTCAGTTTCTTGAATGGACTACTTTGCTTTGAAACAGCCTATCTCAAAGGGAAGTCTCGGCGAGGTTAGTAAATTTGAATAGCTGGTTTGAGAAATGCGAAATGTTTAAAAATATTTTAAATTCTTGCTGTATTAGGGGAATCAAAGTTTTGGAGGGGACAGCCCACTGTCTCATTTGCAAAGCATAGTATTCTTGCATACGAGATGATTCTGCTTTCGCTACCAATTTTGCTAGCAATTTGTGACGCAATGCTAATGAAGTCTCCGTGGTTCATTGTACCTCAGCCACTGTTACAGAATTGGATATTACCACTTGGGAACTTTGTCGCGCGAGCTATTATTTTCGTGTTCACATACACTTTCTTTCGTGTATTTTTCAACCTTATGTTGATCCTGGGAGACCTCTCTTGCTTACCGTCGTATTGTGGAATAACATTGGTTAATTTGGCTTTGGAAAGGTATTAACACGTATTTCATATCATATGAATCATATGTCTTTGAAGCACCTTGATTTCTAAAGCATTAACACTGTGATTTAAAATGCTAGTGAATTACATCGATTACAAACCTCTGATGATGTTCACCGATTTATAAGGAGAAAGCGCGAAGCAAATTTGCTCTGCTCTCTATATAATGAAGTTCATGAACACCGCATCACACCCTTGATCATAGTGTTTGTTGTAGGTGCAATCTCGGTATCATTATATACGTTTGTTTCCAAATGGAGTGGTATGGGGTTAATTGAAGTGGCAATCTGCTTGGACGTGATCTCTGGGGGAATATTGGGCATTTTCTGCGTCGTTGGATTGGCGGCCAAGGTATTCGCTTCGAATCAAACACTTACTTATAGCCAACCAAGCAATGACCCATTTGTGCAAAAACACTTAAAGAAATATAGGAAATCCTTCCCAGTTCATAAAATTTGCTTTGGGCAGGATAACTACGTTGATAGAGAGACACCATTAGAAGTTTTTAATTTTGCTATTAATGTCACCGTAAACTTAATCTTACTCAAGTAACTTTACAATTTCCTTTTGGATGTTAAAATATCGATGGATAAATCATTGATGTACAAATCATTTAACACTGTACTACAGTGATTAAAATTGAAATAGCGTGTACTTTTAAATCATTCGACTGATATAGTAGTAAACTTAATCTTACTCAAGGGTATCACAATTTTTCTGGGAATTTTTAAAACAAAAACATTGTACATAAATTTGGGGTTTTAATAAATGTGGCTTTAAGAGACAATTATTACAGTATTTTTCCAGATAATAATCCAGATTTCCCAAAACCAAACCGCAACCCAAGAAATATGCTTTGTTATAATCTTGAGCGTTAAATATGAAAAGAGTATATTGATTGACACAACTTCTCGTTGTTAAACCATTTAAAACAAACACAAACTCGCAATAACACGAAACTTCTCTACTGTTTGATGTTATGGTTTTATGACAGTTTCCCAAACCAAAACCTTTATAATATGAATCTATATTGATTTTTATTGATTGGATTATTCACTCGAAGAAAAAAAAGTATGGTGTCAAGGGAAAATAATAATAATTCGCAATTTTAAAATGATAATGTTTGCCTATGCCGTGTTTTTCTTTGGACTCGAACGAGAAGCTTGTCAACACTATATTATTTAGCACCAGTAAATCCGTATGCACCTAAACCATTGGAATGAGGCACAAAAATATTTAAAATAATAATGATGTTTTTGCCGCATTTTTGAGAAATGAATTCTTTTGTTTTGAACATTGTGTGCACATAAGTAGGTGAACTGCCTTCTCGCTGATTTCCCCATCAAATTATATATAAAAAAATTCAGCATTCATGGGATACAAACGAGGCAATATTAAAAATTAGTTTTCTAACTCCAACTGCTCCTTTGTAAATAACATGGTAAAATGTTGCTCATCGTCAGTCCAACGCTCAATACGTTCTAAAGAACACGTATTTTACTCAATAATTTTTGTTACTATTTTTACTGATATTAAAGTCTATAGTTTACTATATATAGTATTTAGTATTGGTGGTTTGAGGACACAAAATCCTTTGATTTGTGTGTGATGGTAAATATTGGGAAGTGAAAATTTTAGTGCCTGTGCAAATGGGAAGGTCCGACTTCGTGATTAATAATCTTGTCATTACAAAGTGTAATAATTATAACACTTAATAGGGCAGTATCGTTACAAAGTCCATATGTTATTAATTCAAAGTCTCTTATAAAACAGTTGAGAAAATGTATTGCTTTTTAATTGTTTGATATCATAATATTAGCTAGGGTCGTTTCAACCGGATACGGTTATCCGGATTATCAGCTAAATACCAAACATGACGTCTCCGTTGTTCTGGAAATCTTTTCAACTTATACAGAACACTTACGAAAAGATCCTACATAAGCATTTCATTCAATGTGATGTAAAGGAGGAACGGTTTTACTCACTGAAAACTAAGCGAAATTTGATTTTCATCGCCAACGCCAACTTCATGGGTTTCTTAAGTTTTGCTGGTATATTGCGCTATATTTATTGGCACCTCTTTGGTGGGAAACACAGCGACACCAAACTGCACATCGTTGTCCTGTATTTAATCGCAGAGGCATATCTTCAGCTTCATTTTTGTCTCACTACCTGTAACTTTCTCCGGACCGAAACTACCTACGGCAATTTTTTTTCGAAGTTAGTTTTTATGGAGAGAAAACTTCGCGAGGGTAACGAGGACAATAGATTGTATCCAAAAGGCGTCTCGGAAAAAACATCAATACAAAAATTATTGAAACTGGGTATGCAAATCAAGTTATTGCACTAACCGAAATTGTCTACGTGTGTAATTTTATGCGAATAAATTATTTCTGTCCATTTACTTATTTGCAGAACTCGAGAAAATTTTGTCGCAAAAAGGAGGACCATTTGACGTTGTTGGGGTGTTCTGTCTCCTTATTACAATAATAGTTATCTCCGTGAGCGTATTTTGGCCTATTTTCTTTGTTTACTTGAACCTTGATCCAGTTGCTCATTTGTTTTGTTCGGCTTCATCAAATATCAAATCTTGTCAAACCTCAGTAACCGAAATCATAATTCGTTTTATAATACTGCAGTGGAGCTCCTTTGAAATTGCCCGGTCGTTCGCTGTGTTCTTGATTTTCTTAGTTGTGCTATTTAATATTTATTGGGAGTGTCTTCAAGTAATCTCCAGACTGCCGATGAGTCACCATGCGTTAAGTAACTATAGACAGCTGCAGTATATCAACCAGATTGGAAGAGATGGAATTAAGGAGTTGATAGGCATTTCGATGTGCATTGGATTTATTATTTGTGTCGCAGGAAACTTCTGTATGGTTTTGGGCTGGTCATTCCTTCCTGTCGGTCTGAATACTCTTATTGTTTTCATAACGGTGGTGGTCTACGTTGTCATTGTCTGCACAATTCCAATGGCTGTCAAAAGCAACGAGTTTTCTACTCACATCATTCACAACTGGAAGTATAGTACAAAAATAGTCTGTACAAGACGGGACCGAATAATTCTGCAGAAGTCAGCCACCGCACAAAAACCTATCGGCATTTCATACGGTTTCACTGTATTTGATAAGGACACGGAGGTGAACTTCTACTATAATATTTTAGACTATACGATTAACCTTTTGCTTTGCTTTTAAATTAAGACTGTAATAATGCTACTCTGAATTCAACAGCGTAGCGTGGTGGAGTTTATTCCATATTGCACTTTCACCCTACCTTAAAATACATACATACATTCAAATTAAAAGTTAAAACCATAATACAGTAATTAGTGAGTATTCATTGCACATTGTATGCATTTTTTTTGTATGCAAAGCATATATAGTATGCATAACCGTATGCATGTGGAAAACCGTATTCATTGCATTTTGTAGAAAAGCATTTATTAAGTAAAAAATATTTCAAACAATCATTATTCAAAGAGTAAAATAATTTAGAATACAATCAAAAATACCCTTCAGATATTCGTTTAAATTAGTATTATAATGCTAACATTTTATGAAGTTGTTGTTTCAGTTTCCTGTAATGTTTCTTTTTCGAGTCTGCAAGGCCACTTTTCGTTTTTTCTAATTCGTTTTCAGTTGAGCTCTGTTCTTTTTTCAATTTTTCAATGCATTTCCAAAGTGTGGGATGCATACACGGTGTATGATACACCCAAGCGAGTAGTTAAATTTCAGTTTAAATTTGTAAAGTACCATAATGCTTCTTCTGCCAAGACTTAGAAGAAAAGGGACTCTACCAACTATATTGATGGATGCTACCTAGTTTTAAACTTTTTGAGGTTTATGGATTATGCCTAATCAGTTTCAAGCGGCTGCCTAATTTTAACCTTCGCGGTCCATACTTAGTGAATGAGCTTCTCCATGTATAATAAAATAAAGATACTGCTGCCGAAAGTCTCAAGTTTTCTACAGCCAAATAAATTCAGCCAAGTAAATTCTCAAGTCAGGCTTCAAACTCTGTCAAAGGAGTGTCATTTATCAACGGAACAAGTTGGTGCTGTAATTTTGGCTATTTTTGTCATTTGTTGGTGTCAGTGGTTTGACAAAATGTCACCATTCTTACAAAATTGTAATTGGCGTTGCAAAGATTTCACAAAATATACTACTCGTTTTACCATTATGCAACAATATTGACAACGTCTACTGAGATGTCCTTTAAGGACAGGTAAAATATTCGCTTTATATTTTTTATGTAAGCTGAATGCTGAAATGACATAAAAATAATAAAACATCTCGAAATTCCCCGATTCAACTTACATGTATGTAATTATACATTTATCTTATACATGCTAATTTCTACCATAGCCTTGGATTTAAGTTTAAATGAATTGACAACCAGGAATTTCATTTTCCAATACGAATTTCTCGAATCGATTTTGTGTTCAATTCTCTCTTCGCTTCTCTTACGTAAAATTTTAATTTAAAACATTTAACATGACATGGCGCTGTGAAAATTTGGTTGCATTTGAAATTGAAACAGTTTGTGGCGCGGTTCCGGTTGACATGATATCTCGAGCTGCAAGTCTGTCAGCGGATGTTTTGATTTGTGTCAAAACATGGGTGGAAGACAGATAACCTCATCACGTCA
>VYYJ01004808.1:0-12473 GCA_021029165.1 Cyphoderus albinus
ATTACTAAGCGGAAAGCAAATTGCTTGGTACCTATCGATTGCTGTCATCACTAAAATGTAAGATGACGAGTATGGTCCAAGTAACTGCGTATATTTCACAAACTTGCACAAAATGTTACCGCCCTTAAAGCGATATGTAATTTCCCAAAATAATTGTGCCAACACGTTGAAGAAAGCCGTGATGAGGTCAGCGATGCTAAGATGTAGTATAAAATAATACATTCTTGTCATCTTCTGTCTCCGCAAATATATCCCCAAAAGTACAATGCAGTTCCCTACAACGTTAAACACAAACAGCAACACTAGTACAGCCATTTCAATTTTTGCCAAATTTTCATCACGTTTGAAGTTTGAACTTGAGTTCTTCGTGCCATTATTATTTTCACCTTCGTCACCAAGTAAAGTGGCATTGTGGTAGGATAAAGCCAGAGACAAATTTGACCACGAGCTATTCCTTTCATCTTCGAAATTAATTTTCTTGGAAACTGTGCTACTCCAAATTTCCGTCTTGTTTACACTCGTCAGCGTGATATCCATTTCGATTAGTAATATTTTTTTAATACCCTTTGGTATTTATATCAGAGTATTTACCAATCAGAAGCACATACACCACTTCCATTATTTACATTTACAAGCCTCCATATTGAAATATGAATAGAATATACAACAATGCCACCTCGAAAGGAACTAGTCATCTACTTTCAGCCTCCCGGAGAATACTGAGCATTAATTGTGAGGTTCTACCAACCTTTTGAACATAATATCTAATATCTTTCCTTTTCTTCCAGGAAAACCTTTGCTACCAATGAAAAAATACAAAGCAAAAGCATCCAGGGTGGTACTATATGTACGAGTAGCTCATGTACCTAATGTGGAATGAAAACTATTTCATTTAGTATCAGAAGCTTTCTCTGTTTTCACTTACTTTTACTCAAATAATGCATTTTTCTCGCTTCCATGAACCAAATCAAGTATAGATGTCCGACCACTCAAATCGGGCTTTGTGGCGAATCCCTTTTGTCTGCTTATTTTATCTTGTTATTTAATAATTGATGAATAAAAGATCTGACAACGGAATTGTTTTCTCATGCGCGCCAGTACAATATGTAACCGTGACACCACAACATGTACCAAACAAAATCATGATCCATAAAAAATGTCAATAATTGATGAATAAAAGATCTGACAACGCAATTGTTTTCTCATGCGCGCCAATACAATAACCGTGACACGACAATATGTACCAAAGCAAATCATGATCTATAAAAATTGTCCATTTGCAGTGTTTGAACTATACAACTATGTAGTTGTCTGGTTTTCTGTACATGTATATGGTAATAGTTTTTTCACCCCAATGGCATTCTTATTCAATAACAGCTATAATATGGACTCACCGCCAATTTCAATATACTTATACGAAACAGAATTATTTTTATGCGTTCTCAGCAATAGACATTTCTCCCTAGTTTTAGGTGACAATTAATTTAAAAAATTTGTCTTAGTCTCACTCAGTACTTTATTTTTATTAAAAAGTCGAACCATTGTATTCAACTAATAGTACATAAATGAGGTTATATTTATATGTATATCATATAGTGCAGGCTGGATCTCGTTTTCTTAAAAATCTACCATCTCTACAGGAGCTTTCTCTGGAGAGATGTTCATTTTAAATAAACCTTTTATTCTCCTAGTCGAAGAACTTCGCTACACTTGTACAGAAAGTTATAAGTGTATTGTGAAGTATATGTGATACACTTGCAATGTATGTATCTATATGTATTTTACATAAAATTACATTTCCAGAAAAATATCGAAGTTGAAAATATCCTAATGGAAGCAAATTTTGAAGCTTTATTATTTGGCAGCGTGTATGAGAGAAATGTTTAGTTTGCTAAATGTTTGAGCGTCAATAAAATAATCTAAGCCTAAATGTAGATTTGAACATAGTATTAAAGAGAAATTGAGTGGACGCTTTGAAATCGAAAACTTACATCAAGTGTGTCTACGAGTGTTTACCCATGCTGAAAGAAGTCATTCTGAGTTTGTAAACAAATATGCTGCCAGATTAAAGTCAATTTATAAAGAATAATAATGTAGTGAAACGAGAAACTGTGAGTATTTTATAAATTGAGGGAATCCAATTTTGTATTTCAAAAGGTCATTTAGAAGCTAGGCCAGACAAAATACACATGAATTATGCATTTAAATATATTTACCGGTGACATTTTCCCTACACAGATATATATGCTAAGTTGACGAACGAGCCATTAAAATGGCATGTCAATGTATTAACACTTTTAGATTTGATGTCCTGGACAGATTTAATTAACTTTGATGGTTTCTTTGAATTATATCCAAATAAAGCAAAATTTAGCATACATTTATTACATAAGAATTGTGTTATACATGTACATACTATTCCTCTCAAATACGGTAAATAAAATTCCAACAATTTAATAATAAACACTGCCAGTTGAAGTAAGATTTATTGAAATATTTAGTCTCGACTCGACTCGCTTTCGACCAAGGAGATTTTTGTTTAAATAATCAAGTAAATAGGCAAAATTATTTCGACATTATGTTTTGTTGACTAATATCTACTCGTAATAAAGGACTAGCGTAATAGCGTAACTCCCTATGATTTCTTTCTGAGAACTGTTTGACTCAAATAAATTTGGAACACGATCACAAGTATTTCTCCAGTGCTGCTGGCTGCTGCTTTATGTATCTTTTACTCTGAATCTTATGTTTGCTTACTATATTGTCGTGTACAATCAACAAGAAAGCACCTGGTACCAGTTTTTGTGGAAATACTTCTTCAAATGATGCAGTACAAAATTTACAGAGCCGCAGGTACAAAAGCATATTTTTAAGATTAAATTCCAGAAATACTATTGTGGGGCAAGTATTATTATGTAACTGTGAGAATACTCAGGAAAAAGGATTAACATGCTTTCTTGAGAATATCTTGATTTTAGTAGTTTCGGTAAAGAAAACCGTCGGACTTATAGTAGATACTTCGAAATGTTTACGCCTGCAATTCTCTCATCAAAATTGGGGAAGTCAACACAACACTAACAATCTAATTTTTCTTATTGTAGCGATTTTGAATAGAAATTTTGAATTTTAAATTCCCCCTACATGCGTGATTTTGTACAAATGTCAATTGTGCCACTAAATAAACAACAAATTTATTATACAGATGTAACCCGCAACAAAATTTTTAAACAAGTAAACCTCACCGAAGAAATATTTAAGTAATGGTAATGGGTATGTATGTATAAGAAGGTGGTTCAATAATAGTAGAAGAATTAGCCATTATAATTTTATGAGCCCATGATCAGCAAATTTACTGTTTGGATTACAATTTCTTCCAAGGTGTTCATGATGACGCTCCTTCTCAAGTCAAAAAATTTCCCGATTCTTACCACGATTCCTTTAAAAGCTTTCAGCTGTCTCCTTTCGAACTTTCCTTTCGATTTCAGTTTCCAGTACTGCCCAAATGCCTCGCTAGCTTCCAACCTTATGTACGAGAAAGTGTTTAGGCCGGTAGTGACTACGGCTGTTGCAATGTCAAAATCGATGAAAATTGTGACAATCAGGCGGCCATCACAGAGTGACATTTGACAGGGACGTAGATTAATGATACGTTGAATACGAATACCGATCTAATCAACACTGTAATCAATAAGAAGTATACATTTGTATACAAGAATGTGTAAAACTGTATGATGAGAAAATACCTGCAAACTATGCAGCATGGAAGTGAAGATTTGTCGGCAAGGTGGCTATTATGCCCAACTATCATCCAATTCTAGTGGTTACACCTGAGATAGTTCCCTCGTTACTTCGTTAGTAAGCCGTTATGGACATGCCTTGTCAATAACACACCTGATTGGTCAGTCGTCTAACGTGTAAGTTAGGTGGCGGGACTGGTCAAGTGTACAAACAATAGGACGGAAAGATGAAACATAAACGTATAGTATAATCCAATCCAAATGCGACATTATATCATGCTCGCTTCGCTTTGTTCCGCTGGCTGCGCCTGCTACACTTGAGGCGCTTCGCCTGATCTGTGATTAATTTTAGGTTGATTGGGAACGTATAGCCCTTAACAGTGATTTTATCCTGTAGCAAATATAAGTCTTAATAGCAGCATGTACAATTGATAAGATATGACTAATTAATGATGAAATTTTATGCTGATGGTAGCATGTACAATTTGTAGCATATGTTGTAGAATAGGATTTAACAAAAATGGTCGCATTGGACAAATTTTCAACTTGGTGGTAGCGTGGAATTTGAATGGTAGCATAGCTCTTAACATTGATGGTAGCCTCGGACCAACTTTGGGCCTGATGGTAGCATAGTGTTTATCATATATGGTAGCCTGGGACAAATTTTAAGCTGGATGGTAGCATGGAATTTCAATGGTAGATAGTGTTTAATATGTAAATGGTAGCCTGCAACAAAATTTGGGCCTGGTGGTAGCATACAAAAATTTTGTTCAAAAGTCATTTTAGAAGTGTAAGTTAATTAACTGATGCTAATTAAATGTAACTGGGCTTCATACATATTAATTATATACATATATGTTAATGGACATTGCCAACAATTAATTGTTGTATTTTACATTTGACTTACATTATCTATTTGTGCATCTAGTTCAGTAGTCATGCCATGCAAAATTTGTCCTTTATGTTGACCTTCACCATGCTAAATCCCGTAAGGAATTTTTTCCGGCCAGTTCTAAAAACGTTCGGAGTAAAATCTCAAAACTCCATGCAAAACTAGGTTATTCATCCGAAGATTTTGCACAATCACCACCATTCGTAAGTGGAAAGTTTCATAAAAATCTTAGCACGAAACTCAATTCTTTGTTCGTGATGTTTAGGTAAGCTTAAAGTACGTTATTCGTCCCTAAAAGTTATGTAGTGTAAATTTCCATTACTCCAATCTGAGTAAATTATTTCAAATAAATTTTCTACCGGAAAGCAATCAGTATGAAAAAATACTCCATTACTGTCTTGTAGATGTTCTTTGCAAATTTATTAAAGCGTCTCCATTCGCAGAAAAAAAAACATGAAATAATGATCCAAACTTTGTTAACCTACTTTTAATCTGGTTCTCTTCTCGAAACACGTTTTTGTACTCACACTATAATAAATAATATAATAAAAGCCTTTCGAAATAAAGTAAAATTAGACGTTTCCACCTAAGAACGGAGTTCTATTTCAGCTTCATTTTCTCTTAAAATATAGGAAGTCAGCTATTCCTACTATTGCAAACCAAAGTATGACCGCAGAAACCCCATTATTATGGTTCGCTGCGATAACTTCCTAGTGTTTTGAGTTGATTTTTTTTGTTCTACTGTGATTAATTTGTGGAACCCATGTGTTTTTAAGCGTAATTATGAAAAGCTAAAGAGCATTGCATTCAGGTTGTTTCAAACTGTAAATAATAATTTGAAACGAGAGTTTGCAGTTAGAAAGGAATGATGATGTGAACAAGTGTTTGTAATATTTATGAGGCTGGAGTTTGTTCCATATTACAAGGTCATGCCTAGGCCTCACGTAACAAGACTCCCTTATCAAGAAAATATAAAAACTCTTGATAAAAAACATTTTCAGGTACGTATTAACATATCAATATTTTTTATAATAAAAATTAAATGTACTATAATAAGTTTAAGATAAAGAGGTAAAAGTCTCAACTCGCATCATTCCTCATCTTATGATTTGCATATCATTTGCACATTATTTTACTTAAACCTGTCTTTAACAAGATTTATCAAGAATCTTGGTTTTTTTGATAAGGAATTCTAGCTGATCCAGACGTTATCGGGGCTTGATACGCGAGGCCTAGACTCTTGCTTGATCATTATACATGAAAAATGTGAGCGGTGAAAGTTCACAAAAAACTGGTATAAAAAATTGCAAAAATATAAAGTAAAAGTAAAGCATGAATGGACAGTATGAGACACAGTTCTTGGATGTTTAATAATAATCCTTTGAAATACAGTACTGCAGCAAAAGATCTTGCATTCCAAGTTCCAACTGACGACTACGGATAGTTACAAAAGTGCCCATATAAATACTGAAAATAATTTGCCTCGACAAAGTTTAGTAATGATGGGACATTTCTGGCCACTTGCTACATTACGATTACGGCTGTCACAAACTTCTTAAAATTCAAATAATTTAATTGCCATAATGCACATTTTCTCCAGAAAATTCAACACTTAAAACAAAATAGAAAACGGTCACTATAGAATGTGATCATTCATCAAAGATATTCAAAACAATTTTTAGATAAGTAACCATAGCGTGGGCGAGTCTGATATAATATTTATTGTTATTATATTTGAAATTTGCAGAAACACAATGAACTTTATATCAATTTAATTGATTTTTGTGTATAGGAATAAATTAGTACTGAACGTTGCGTTTAGTAGAGAAGACAAAAAGTTTATAAATTCTATATAGTGTAGTACAGTTTAAAATATTCGAGACTATAAATACGAATATATGATATATAAAACAATTTATTAAATCCCCAACATCGCAGTGTTACATTTGAAATTTGAGACGCAAAACCCGTGCTTTAGAATAAATTTCGGAGAACGCTGGAGCTGCCAAACAAACCGAATGATTTGTACCACAGTATTGAATATCAATTATACCGGCCATATTCGTCGAAAGCATTTATTACTATTATTACTTATTTCATAACGGCAATATTGTTAAGTTCAGGCTTCTTAAGTATTACATAATAGTATTACGTACTTGACTAAGCACTTCAAAGAGTAACTTTGTATGAACTAACTTAACTATGTAGTGCTGCATTATACACGTAAAAAGACATGATAAACATATAATTCACAATTAAATTTGAAACAAAATAAAACATGCAACTTTCACGTCGTATGAATGGGAACTTTCGTAAGGAGAGTAGGGATGCTCCGATTTTGAATCCGTTTTCCCATTTTCAAACAGTAAATATTTCATTTCTGCGGTTTCCTTTATCCAAAATTACAAATCAATAGCTCATTGGAAAGGCCATAAACTTGCGATTCCAACGGTATACGGATCAAAGGGATAGACGCAGGCATATGCTGGCATGTATCCGGTTTCAAAACGATAACTATTTCCAGTTTGAAAACGGGAAATCGGATTCAAAAGTGGAACATCCGTAATTGAGACCTTATGCTTGTTCTGTTCCATCAACTAAAGAATTTTCCGCTTTGGCTATTGCAGTCTTACGTAAGACTTGTTCCGCTCTCTTCAGCGCTGATGCATCCATCTCAACCATAACCGAACTCGAAGTGCTCTCATTTCTCTCAGACAGATCTGCCAAAAACCCTCCACGGAACCTAAAAGTGGAATTTGAATTATGCTGGTAGCGTTGATGGGATCGGTGTGTTGCACCTCTTTCTTCGGTTACTATCTCCGTCTCACTGCGGTTGCTTGACGAAATCTTTTTTGGTGGATTGCTGATACGGTTTCCTTTCGATTTTTCTGTATTACTCGTCAAACGACAGGAAAAGGTTCTACTTTCACTTCCAGGAAGTCTCCTTTCTCCACGCTTGGTTTTTGCATGGGTGTTTCCAGTTTTGTGTATGGCTTGCAGAGAACCAGATTTCAAATGAAGAGCTATGGAGATTCCATCAACACAATTTCGAAGTAAGTTGGGGTTAAAGACGAGGAATATAAATGGGTTTGCACAGGAATTGAGAGATGCGAGAAGTGTTAGGATTGTGTAGGTTGGTCCTGAAAATTTAGTAAAATGTTGCAGAGATTAATGCTTATACAATTCAGTGTTTATCAAAGCTTGATATTTCAACAAACCTGTGAAAAAAGCAGTCTCATAGGCAAGCGGATCAAACACGGACCACAACTCTGCTGCAATGAATGGTGAACTACACATAATGTAGCAACATATCACCGTAATTGTCAACTTGACTGTTTTAATTTTTGCTCGGGATATCCCGCTAATTGAATGTGCTCTAAGATTCTGCGAGCTGATATAACTAGATACGGTTGATCTCTCGCTTTCACTTCGCTTGCTGTCACGAACGCTGCTTTCACTCTGCTTTCTTTCTTGATAGTTTGACTCATTTTGACTAGCATTAATATAACGAAGCTTGTCGAGATCTTGAGATTGTGGAAGCTTGAGTATTTAGAACGGGCTGCGATTCTGTCCTTCGAATTGTTTGAATTTGATTGCTGCCTTCCGATGAAGAAGTTGACTTTGACAATTTACACCTATTTTTATAGTGGTCTAAAGACATACTTGATGACGATCGAAAAATGTCATTTTCTTGCGAAAAGTCGCGATTAGTATCTACTTGGAACACAGATTCTTGAGACAGAAAGCTGTGTTGGTTCTCCATTCTCTGTGAATTATCCACATTGTCAAAAGAAATATTAGCTACCTGACACTCAATTCCAGTCTCATTTTTATTTTCGGTTTTCATGTTAAAATTGATCCAAATTGCTTTTGTGATGCATGTATAAGCAAACATTAAAATGATGAGAGGAATGATAAAAACGGTGATTGAGTACCACATCACATAAGTTTTTGCTCCCCACTTTTCTGGAAAAGTCGCCCAACAATCAAACTCGGGTGGACTTTTGTTAACCTGTTGATAACTGAAAATAAATATTTGTGGAGTACTCGAAAGTAGAGAAATTGCCCAAGCTAGTCCCAGCATTAATTTAGATTTTCTCGCTGTCCACCTACAATTACTCAGTGGAAAGCAAATCGCTTGGTACCTATCGATTGCTGTCATCACTAAAATGTAAGATGACGAGTATGGTCCAAGTAACTGTGTATATTTCACAAACTTGCACAAAATGTTGCCACCCTTAAAGCGATACGTAATTTCCCAAAACAATTGTGCCAGCACGTTGAAGAAAGCCGTGATGAGGTCAGCGATGCTAAGATGTAGTATAAAATAATACATTCTTGTCAATTTTTGTCTCCGCAGATATATCCCTAAAAGTACAATGCAGTTTCCTGCAACGTTTAACACAAACAACAACACTAGTACAGTGATTTCAATTTTTGCCAAATTTTCATCACGTTACTTGAGTTCCCGGTACCATTACTATTTTCATCTGCGTTGGCGAGTAAAGTGACATTTTGAAAAGATAAACCCAAGGACAAATTTGACCAAGAGCTATTACTTTCATCTTCAAAATTAATTTTCTTGGTAGCTGCGGTACTCCACATTTGCGTTTTCATTACGGTTACCTTCATCAGGGTTATATCCATTTTGATTAATATTGAAATATATTGGTCAACTTCACACTTACGAAGTCACATTTTCAACCTGTTCTTTTTGATTGACCGTGATTCTTTCAGGAACTAATCATATTTTTGATATTGCACTTCATGAATAATATTAGGCTGCAAGAGTAGTGAGGTTTGCAAGAAATTCAAAACATAGTTTTTCATGTACAATCCTTAATGGCATTTAACATGGGAGAAAGAATAAATACATATTTAAGCAGTGTTCACGATTTAAGTTGTCTTGTTTAGTTTTAAAAACTTTCGTGACCACCCCATATTTTTTACATGGAATTATTATTTCCGGTGAAAATTGTTTTTATTAAATCCCATATATAACGATTGTACTTGAAAAAATGTGTTTTGATGAAGTTTTTGCAAACCTTTAATTTAATAATATTCATATGCAGTGTTATATCAAATAGATGATAAAGTTCTGAAAGTATGAGGTCAATCGAAGAGAATAGATTGAAAACCGTGTCCTCTTTAGTAGATTCGGGATTAAGTAATCAATTTATCGCTCCAAAATTCAAATGTTGCTACGCGCCTACATTTGAATTGGCTACAAAATCTATTCACTTTAAAAAACAGAAAAAATAGATTTTTGTTTGCACTGAAACGTTGTGTCGCAAAACTTAATACAAGATAAAATATTAATTTCTTGATAATTAAAATGAACTTGAGAGATGCTTGAGAGATGTTACGAACGAAACTACTGAATTGAGTTCTGCCATTCAAATCAGACTTGGAGGAAGAATATCACAAAAACGACGACCAGCACCAATATAAATTTGTCAGACTCGGGATAGGGTTTATTTTGTACCTATCGAATGGTTCATTCGTGAAAAATTGAAATGTTCTTCATTCGGTTAATATGATTTGATGATACAAAGTGTTCGCCAATGAAGAAGGGCTTTTGATAAGTGGTTTGCAACTTGCAAGTGTCAATGAAATTAAAGTTTCTGAATGATTTAGAGTGGACACAAATGATTCTTATTTCTAATTCAAGCGTCGAGTGTTGTGCATACGTAATGGCTGATCAATTAGTTCAACCATTTTATAAGAATTAACAGATAATTATGTTCCGAAACGAACAGCACTAACTAAAAAGTGAACAATGTATTTTTATGGTTCTAGTGTTGTTATTCAATGGCGCTAACCTTATCGACTCCAAAATACAGAATACTTTGTTCCAGCTCGACCTATTGCAGTGATTTTTTAAAGAGAATTAATCAGCTTTTATAACAAATAATTTTCAAATTAAATTAGCGGTAAATATTTCAGCTGCGGCCGTGGCTACAGAAAAATGTCGCTAAAAATTAAGCCAAAATTTTGTAACCACTGTGAAAGTGGCTTTTCTCTTTAATACCCTTTGGTATTTATAGCACGTATCACAAACACCTATGCCCCTATCACTACTTACATTTGTAAGTCTCATCTAAATAGAATGCCTAACCATTTTGCACCGATGAAAGAAACTAGTCGTCTCCTTTGAACCTCCTGGAGAATACTGAGCGCTAATTCCGAGAGTTACCTACCTACCTTTGAACATAAATATTTTTCCTTCCGGGAAAACTGCGTCACTGTTGAGAAAAGCAAAGCAAAGCATCCACGATGATATTTAATAATACATTACTACATGTATGAGTAAGTCATGTAATTTAATGCAGAGAAAAAAATGCTTCATGCTGTATTGCTTTCTGTATTGTCACTCACTTTTACTTAGAAAATGTATTTTTGTCACTTCCGTAAATCAAAATCAAGTATGGAGGTATTACGATCTCCGACCACATAAAATTGGGTTTGTGGATAGAACAAAAATTGCTGAGAGTGCGGGCGGAATGTGTTCTATATTTACTCTACGTATATGAAATGTTGACTAATATTAGATTTGACATTGCCATTGTTTTCACACGCACATCTGTACAATAGCCGTGACACAACATGTGTCAAACTAAATCATGTTGCTTAAAATACTACATTTGCCATTTGGAGGCTTGCGGTTTATATGGGTTTCACACAATGGTACGTATTAGTTTTTGCACCCGTAACTCATTTCTCAATAACAACTAATGCTTTGTGAATTCTTTGAAAGGGAGACACCACCCATTTGAATATAGCTTAATAAAGCAAACATCGTTCTTATTAATATTTATTATTAATTCCAAAGAGTTGTGTGTATGAGATAAATGTTTAACTCAATGGATTTTTTACTCATTTAAAATGGACTATTTTTATAAACAAAATCATTTATGGGTCTTCCTCTCCTGTGAACCTAAGGTTTATAGCGTTTATTTATATTGTTTGAAAGATTGTGTACGGTTTATGAGGTTTATGCAAAAGGAAAAAGTGTATTTTCAAGTTACAATAACATTTAACGATTAATTTATTATTTATTTTTTCCCAATTAATAACGACTAAGGATCAATGATAGTAAAATTCTCGTTTTTTATTTATTAATAGGATTAAAAAATTGAATTGAATAACATGTTTTGGCGGGGTGTCTAGAGTATTGAATCTTACTTGAAAGGATTGAGTCTCAGTTCTTTCAATCTGCTCGTGAATTAAATAGTAGTTCCACTGAGGTCTAACAAAAATTTAACTCTGGAGAAAAGCAATCCCCAATTTTGCACTCCAGTTACTCCTCCAACACAGGACGAAGTGTTTTTAGATTTTCTCTGCTCTTTATCAAAACACTTCTTCTTTCCTATCCTCCCGGAAAACGAAGACATATGTACCTTTAAGTAAACAAATACCGAGTTTATTGAGCCAAACGATATTTTATGTAATTTTATCTTAATAACGTTTGAATATTAAAAGCGTGATAGCACTACTGCAATTACCTTCCCGCATCAGCTTTGCTTGTAGGTTGTCGTACTATAAAAACGCTTTCAAAATTGTTCGCCTCTTCTAATGTTGCAGCATACTCATTTTTCTCTTGTGATCTACCATTTTTATTTACATATAAATCCATTGGAACGTTAGCTTCAAAGAGAACGCTATTGGAGATGCATATAATTTGTACTGAGAAAAGCAAAAATATCAAATAACCTGCAAATGCTTTAGCATGATCGGACTTCACGGTCCCAGCTAAGAATGCATCAAAATGGCGAGATCCACTTTCATCACCAACGGATATCCTCGTGTTGTTTATTCCCTTTACCCTCCAGTTGTAACTTTTT
>VYYJ01004809.1:0-12473 GCA_021029165.1 Cyphoderus albinus
CATTTCCTTCTGCATTACCAAAAAGTAGCACTGAAGGGATGAGGAAATATCCTTGAACAAGGAAAGGGTTGTGAAAACAAACCATTACCAAAGCCAGAAAAAAAAATCGGCGTCCTTGGAAGTAAAATTTTTTCCAAGCGTTGCGATGAAGTATACGATAGAAGAAAAAAGGGATTATCATTTAATTTTTATCTGTC
Source organism: Cyphoderus albinus (assembly GCA_021029165.1). NCBI lineage: Eukaryota > Metazoa > Arthropoda > Collembola > Entomobryomorpha > Paronellidae > Cyphoderus > Cyphoderus albinus. The sequence goes on from VYYJ01004809.1 coordinate 198, forward strand.
ATTTCCTCCGTTTGCCATTTTTAGAAGAAATGAGACGAGGGTGAATTTTTTAAGATTTGATGTTTTCCTAGGTCATTTAGATAATTTTATTGCATCGGCTGCACAAAATTGTGGTAATTGTTTTGAAACAGTTGATCCAGCACCGAAAGCCGAACACACTCAAATCTGTCATGGAATCTAAAAAAATCTGTGGGTCACATTCTCATTGAAACTATCAAGAAACGAGCGCAAAGAATCTTTTAAAAATAAAATAAAGAATAAGTGGAAAATGATAAAGACTTATCAGAAAAAGAAAAGGTAAGAAGCGACTCATCTCGTTAGAAGCATAAAAGACAGAGTGAAAGGAAGCGGACTAGATGAAGTGAAACCAAGTTATAACTTAAGATGATCATCATGATGAGAATGATGAGCGCGGAGCCAAAGTTTTTCTTTACTTTTTATTTATAAGGGGAGTAAAAGGGAAGAGGAGGACTGGGCTGGCGTGGTTTTTGAGTAAAGCACAGGCGAATATCACAGAGCTAAACTCATCATCTTAATGGAGCTTCACTTCTTTCTCTCTCTCTCACTCCTGGATTCTCCAGGATGGATGGATGGATGTAATGGTGGGAAAAAGTCTGAGGAAATAAATGCTTTTATTCCGTGAGACACAGCTTAAAATCCGCTGGGATTCCCTTTCCTCCTCTCGTTGCTCGCTCGCTTACTTACTTTTTTCTCTTTCTTTCATTCATTCTTCTTCTTACCTTGCTTTTGCTCATCCATCCATTCCATCCCTCACTCCCTAACTCACTTTTCCCTTGTAAAATGTTGCTCTCCTTTTCTTTCTTGTTCAAGTCAAAGTTAAAGCAGAAAAAGATAAAAATTCGACTGGTGACTGACTGACTGACTGTAAACGCATATCACATATAAATGTCAGTACACTTACCTAGCTAAGTCTGAGTCAGAGCACACACGTCTCAGGTCATTTTCCGTCTTTTTGTAAACCTGGCATTAGTTCTTAAGTACATAAGTAAGCGGAAGATCTTGTTTCTCGTCTCCGAATGAGAAATCCTTGTTTTCGCCAAACTGTACACAGATATAGCATACAATCATCATCGTCGCCACCACCTCTCTACTCCACGAAACCGCTCCACTAGTCAAAGTCAAGCGTAGCACAAAACTAAACGAGCAAGGTTGATAGAGGTTACATCCATCCATGCTTCCCCTTTTCCTCAAGAAACATTACGCACAGGATGATTTGATGACGGTTAAAGACATAAAGGAACGCTGGCAACGACTACGACCAGCGTTCTAGTGTATCCATTCCGTGTGCACCTTGCTGACGAGGCACGGTAATCATCATCATCATCATCATCGTCAGGGAGGAAACTTTCTTTAGTAGTGTTTTAACTTTTCCTTGTGCCATTTTACTCAATCAAGGACTGCTTTTGTTTGTATAAAACTATAGAAGCAGAAGTCAAAGCCAAGAAAGATTGGCAAAAGATGGGAGCAATCATGTTTTCTTTCTACGATCTATTTTTTAGAAGATCGCTGCTCTCAACTCGCATAGATTTTCAGTCAGTCAAGTCAGACAGGCAAAAACAGACAACTTCAAGTATTTCCATTGGGACGTTTCCTACGCTGGATGGAAACCTGTTACGTAAATGAGATTCTTGACGTTTCAACTTCATGTCCCGTCGTCTCACTCTTTAAATACATTGGAAAACACTGTGCCACTTAATGTAATGCAGTTTTTATAAACGCATGACTCTCATCAAGTGACACTTTGCCTCTGTCAGTTTTTTTTCTTTTCAAGGAAACGAGGTTGGAGCAATCAGTGAGATAAGGAGAATGTAAAGCATGTCAGGCCTTTCTGTGAGAAAGAAACATGTGAGAGTGGGAGGATACATTTTTAAATGGCTGAGACGAGAAGTAGGTGAGTGGAGATTTAGATAATAAAGATGCAGTTGAGTTGAAGAACAATATTCATACCTTTGTTCAAAATCGAAAACATTTTCGTAAGCAAATATGTTCATATTATTGTAGACATACATAAATTTGTTCACTGACTGATTATGCTTTTCAATTGTAAGAGAAATATTCGAGCGTAAGTGATAAGAACATTTTTGTTATCTGTCAAGTTAAAGCAGCGTGTTACTCAAAACACATGATTATTTTGTGCAAACGAAAGGAAAAGTATAGGTTGGTTTTAGTTTTCATTAATGGTTAACTCTATCGTATTGTATGTTGTATCTTATATTAGATTTTCCATAGTTTTGTTAAAAGCCAAACATGACACGATTCGCACCCTCTCCACTCAACATTTTCCATACATGTTTCATGTAATCTACTGCAATTGCACAGGAGTTGAAATGAAAGTAAGCGGAAATGAAAATCGCTTTGTACTTGAGAGTGGGCTTGAGTAATGAAAGGATATGTATTTTGGTAGAGAGGGGAAACGAAAAGAGATGGAAGAAACATAAGTGACATGAATACATTGTTGCACTTTGGCACGTTTGACACTTTGTGTGACATCATCATGAATGAATGAATAAGTGATGGAGCAACATAACATGAGCAGCGAACAGTGACTAAACACAGATACCTAAAACTAGATATTGCTGAACCATCACACAAGCCACCAATAACAATAAGTGCATCAAAAATGCATTTCCCAAATTACGACTTTCGTTCTCTACATAGCTTGTCGATCGTGTGTATTAATGTAAATGAATCTCAATATAAAAGTCACGAATTAAAGAGCGTGTTAAATAAAAATACAAGATCCGAGAAATACATAATGTAGGCTGGTTTGCTTTGAATGCCGGTTTGTACATAATAAAGAATAATTAGTAAATGAGAATTGTGATAAACAAGGATGGCCCCAGCCCGTGGATGCAAGTAAAGTAATTAGTTGAGCGCATGTGTTACTCGTCTGACTATCTGACTTAATTTCTGCAGCTAATCAGTTTTATATTGATTATACTTTTACACCTGCTACTAACACTAGAACATGTTTCAGGATATCTAGCGAGCTTATTATTTTCAAAACATCCTCTTTGTCTTGTCTCGTCTGAGTATCATTGAGCACACTCTTCTTGACCTTTCCCCTTACTAAATACACATTTTTACGCACAAGTTTAATAAAAAAGAATGGGATTAAAGAGCAATTTAATATTGGGATGGAAAGGGGATCGAGAGCTTTCATTATACTTGATCGAGAGTGAATCAAGGGCATTCCTCTCTAACCTTCCGAAACAGTCGTCGCAATCGTAACTTTCTACTTTACTTGTTTTAGTGTGATCCTCTAAAACAACTAAACTATACTCGGTCTGTGTAATTATAGAAAAATTGGTTTATTTTAATATCCATTTTCTCCAGTTCCTGGTTCTTCCCCTCTGACTCTTTCCCTTTTATTTTGTTGGCTCTCGTAATTGAAACAAAAGTATTACATCCAAATATTGGATACATGCCTGGGTGCAGCGTTGCAGAGAAAAATTCCTGTTTCTGTCCACTACTTTTTGCGCACGCTTTTGATCCTAGTCGTTCACAAAAGTTAATAGCAAAGAAAACAAAAAATAACATGGGGAGTAGTGGTTCCGTTTTCTTTTATAAGAAAAAAGGTTTCTACGGGTAAAGTTTGTAGTGGCAATAGGGCAAACTACTGGACAAGACAGACCAGACTGCATTGTCACGTTAAATGAAGCAGGCTGTAGCTAAAAAGCCAAAGCTGACTGTCACAGAAGAAATAACGAGGAGGAAAGGGAGAGAGGGAGGAAATACACACGGACAGGCAGGACAAAAAGTGGGGAGAGAGCGAGAAGAAGAAAAGGAGACGATGTGAATTGGGAAGGCAAAGAGGAAAGCAACATCCTGTCAACTCAATTTGATCAGAAAAACAAGGCAGGAAAAACAAGATGAGCTGCTACTTTACTTGGCGTGATGAAAATGAGAAGAACCGTACACACGTTTCCCCAAATGATATAACAATAATATGACACATGATATTCCTTGTGACATTATTGTTTCAGATTATTCAGATAAATATCACATCTCTGAAACTATTCTTTTCTACACCCTCTCTTATTGTTATTATCCGCCATGTCCTGTGAACCTTTTCTGCAGCTCTTATTAATCGTAAAGGAGATGCTTTTCTGTATAATCCTAGACTTATCCCTGCTCAGTCTCAGTGATCATTTCTCCTCATGCATTCTCATTTATGCATTGTTCTCCATCTCCAAGTGGTAAAATGAAGACATTCATGATTATTGATGATATGATATTTTGAACATGTGCTATAATTGGAAAAATAAAACATTTGGAAATCTAGTGTCAATGTTCTATTGTAGGTTTAGTCTGCAAATAAAACGTTATCTTTCTTGATGTCATGGATGATTACCTTGCTTGATTTGGACTCGCGACAAATATACGCTTCCAAATACATCCATGCGCTCCTTCCATTTTGCTGATATCTCATATTCCTGTTTTGTCCGGAACCTGCCTCTGAATTTATCCAAGGTCACCTCAAAAAACGTTGAAACAGCTGGAAGTTGAGAAAGTTCCTTTTTATGGCTCTTGCAAAGATCAATATTATTTTAACGGACAGAACAATTTATTGATTGAAATGGACTGAATTATATTTTGGTTATTATGTATCTCTATCATGATTCACAATGTTTTGCCTTGACTTTTTACAATCCAAAAGATAACAATGTTTGGTCAGCAGACCTGAATCATTTGATTCGTTCTTTAATACCTGAAAATCTGTATCTCCACAGGTAATTGGCAATTTTCATGAGTATTTCATCAAGCACTTGATGTAACTATTAATCATGAGCGTTTATAATTACGTTGTAAAATCAATTTATGAGGTTTAGCAAAGTAATCACAGAATAAACAAAACAACAAAAGTGGTCAATGGGGAGTCAGAGTTATTATTTTAATTTAAGGATAACATTAAGATGACGTAGTCTTGCGGGTAGTGTAAGATGTTTTTGTTAGTCAATGCATTATTTATTTACTTGCGCGAGCTGTATATGGATTTTAATTCACCGTTAGATCTTACGCGTAAGATTTTTGTGTCACACCACACTACACCATTCTCCGCAGGAGGTCGCTACTGCTGGAGCGCAAGTACTTTGGAAGGAGTCTTCCTGCTTTTATTATAATCGTTATTAAAACATCCAGAATTTTTATTACATTGTCACTTGTTAAAATATAATAATTTTTCTTCTGGCACACAAAAAAAAATTGGTTGAGTCGTTGAGTGAGCCAGAAAAAAAGTGCGGGTTATGGGACAAAATTGATATCGAGCTGTTTATCACAAGTAGGGCTGTGTAAGTAACGTTTGATCTAAATCAAAGTTTCATTATGTATCGATACTGGTTTGTACATATCATTATCATTCGAATTGCGCTGATCATGGTACAATTAGAACGTGAAACACTCATGATGAGATGAATTGTATTGTCGTCACGTTTTGAAAATCGCATGTTTTTATAAATTTGCCACTTATTCGTATTATGGGAGTAGGTGCAGAGGATTGCACATTGTGTAACATGATTTTGCTTTAGAGAAAAACCACACTCTACTCCATGTGCCAATAAACTTTTTTATAAGATACTAATTATAGTGTAAGCTTTTTCAGAAGAGTCGATGAGCACAAACGTCATTAAATGTTAAAATTCACGTGTCAAACTTTTTATATACGATTTCGCATGGAATATCAGTCTTCATTCAGGGAAAAGATCGTTTATTGCTTTTATCGTGGAGTCCAATAACTAACCCTGAATCAGAGTAATAGGACAGATAAGACTTAGGCATAAAAACATTTAGTGGCATGATCGGTTCGGTTTGCAAAAGTATTTAAAACCGTTCAGTTAAACACTGTCTGTCGCAGTTGAAGTAGGTTATTAGAGTGGACCAACCAGGCACTGTTCACAGTGCAAAAATGTGATCTGAGTCAACTAAATATTCAATCAAACTCCAATATATTCTTACAATTTTTCACTTATTTGTTGAAAAGTCGTGGACCACGACTCGTGGTGAAGAAATTATAAGTAAGAAGATTAGTTTGGACAATTAAGTTGGAATATTAATTAACAATGGACTTTTTGGAACAACGTCTACCCCCTAACCCCATAAATAAGGCGAATCCTCTCTCAAGAATTCTGTTCTTGTGGATAATTCCATTATTTGTAAAAGGCTATAAGAAGGAGTTGGAACCTGATGATTTATACGATGTGCATAGAGAAGATGACACAGAATATTTAGGAAATCAACTAGAACGGTAACTAGCATAAAGTAAAGAAAACGAAGACACATACAGTTTGTATCATCTTATTTGAATATAATTTCAGTTACTGGGAAGTTGAAATTGAAAAATCGAAGCTCAACGGGCAGAAACCCAGCTTAAGCCGGGCCATTGTGAAGACTTCGGTAAAGCCTTTTATGCTAATCTCAATCATCTACGTCATCAATCAATGCATAATTATGTAAGAACTTTAATTGTAAACTGAACGAATATGACATGAGAGTGTGACAGTGTGAGCGTATGGCATAATACCTTCATTTATTTATTTCTATTGCACTTTCATTGTTCGAACAGTACAGCACAACCCGTTTTCCTTCGTCTACTCATTGTAACATTCAACGAGGAAAATGTCAGTGACTGGAAGCCGTACACCTACGCCGGTGTAATCAGTTTTATCGCATTTGTTAACACTCTTTCTCTTCACCCCGCTGTATTTCTGATAATGAGAATGGGAATGAAAATCCGGATAGCCACTTCTACATTAATTTACCGCAAAGTATATTAATTTTAATAACAGTGAAAATGTTAGTCTTTTTTTATGTTGCAATTTAAAGTAAACTTTCCCTTTCAGTGCCTACGACTGAGCAAATCAGCACAAAACAAGACTAACTCTGGCCAAATTGTGAATTTGCTATCCAATGATTGCACCCGATTTGTAAGTTTTTTGTGTGACTTTATTAGGTACATTGTTGTATGCATAAAGATATACTCATGCATGATTCTCAAGAGACAAGGCATAAAAAATTTATTACTTCTTGTTTGTGTACAATAGGACATCTCACTCAATTTCCTTCCGTTTATTGTAACAGCTCCGATTCAAGTTTCTATTCTTATATATTTGCTCTACGATCAAATTGGTCCAGCTTGTTTAACGGGGGTAGCATTCATAGTATTATTTTTACCAATGCAATGTAAGTATATTTTAAAAAGTAATTTATGTGATGGCATACAACGTGCTTCTAGTTAACCTACTTATTAATGATATTTTCGTTCTTTAGACTACATTGGCAAATATTCTGCAGTATTCAGAAGACTGATTGCAGTACAAACTGACGAACGAGGTCGTTTTATGAATGAGATCATAATTGGAATGCGGGTCATAAAGCAATACGCATGGGAAAAACCATTCTCGATTTTGATCGCAAAAATTCGCAAGTAAGATAATTTTTTAATCGTCTAAAAATACCCATCTTAATTGCATAAAACTGTAAAAAGGTACACTGAGTGCAAAACTGAGTACAAAAAAGTATTCTCAATTAATATATCTCTAAATCATTTCAGGGCCGAAGTTGCCGAACTAAAGAAGCGAGGATACCTCCGCGGACTTCATATGGCAATGATAAGTTTTGCTCCGAAATTAGTACAATACATGACGTTCCTCGCTTTTGTACTTCTCGAAGATGAGCCAATGACCTCCGATAAAGTCTTTTTCACACTATCGTGCCTTCACTTGGTAATCCAGATAACAATCCATTTCACGCCGCAAGCTGCGACTGGAATTGGGGAAATGGTTGTAGCTATTCATCGAATCCAGGTTCACCAAAATTCTCGCTAAATAAAAGTTGATTATTTTTACCATTTAAGTAAATTCTTACATTTTTTCAAACGCCAGGAGTTTTTACTTTTGGATGAACAAAAAAGTAATAACACCTTAAACTTCAATGACCGACCTCGAATGCCTAACAGCGTGAGGAAGGTGAAACCAGACGGAGATGGGAATGTAAATAATAACAACTCATCTCCAGATGGCAGTTGCGTTCGACTAACGATGGAAAATGTATGCGCCTCCTGGGGTGAACGAACTACGCTGGATAACATTTCATTTTCCTTTGGCAATGAGGGTATGAGAAAAAGCGAAGGAGACGGATCCCTGGTTATGGTGGTTGGTCCGGTTGGAAGTTCAAAGGTTGACTAATACCAATTTGATACACAAATCAGTTGGTTTCCTAGTGCCATCTAATATCTAATTTTTTTAAATTCTACTCTCAGACATCTCTTCTGCATGCAATCATCGATGAACTTCCGGTTTCATCTGGCTACCTATCCATCAATGGGACTGTATCGTACGCGTCACAGGAACCCTGGATTTTTGCGGGGAACTTGAGACAAAACATTTTGTTTGGCCTTCCATACGACGAGTCTCGTTATAATGAAATCGTACGAGTTTGCGCTCTGGTAGATGATTTCAAGCAATTGCCTCATGCCGATATGACAATAGTAGGTGAACGTGGAGTGGCCTTGAGCGGTGGACAAAAGGCCAGAGTGAATCTCGCTCGAGCATTGTATAGAGAGAGTGACATTTATTTACTGGATGACCCGTTATCCGCTGTGGACACACGAGTGAGTCGACACTTGTTTGAAAAGTGCATCAAGGAGCATTTACGCGGATCCATCAGAATCTTGGTCACGCATCAGCTACAGTATTTACCCCAGGCCGATTATGTTATTGTTCTTAACCAGGGCAAGGCTATAGCTCAAGGAACTTACCAGCAACTGATTAACGCTGGGATTGACTTTGTCGGTCTTATTGCCACTAATAACGAAAGTGAAGAAGCGGCTGCACGAAGACAAAGTACAGCAGAGGATAAGAAATTGGAAGAGAAGGAACAAAAAACGCCAAATAAAGCAGTTGAAAAAGGGAAGCCGGCTGCAAATGCTGAAACAAAGTCGGGAGGGTCCGTCACTGGACGAACGTATTGGGACTATTTTCTGGCGGGCCACTCAGTCCCTGTGTTTTTTCTTCTGATGACCACCTTTATTTTTTGCCAGGTGGTCACAAGTGGAAATGATTACTGGTTGTCATACTGGACAAACGCTGAAGCAAAACGAATGAGTTTGGAAAATTGCACGGAGCCTTCAACCAGAGCTAGTATAGAATGCGGGGATGATGGCTATCTTGGAGAATCAACGTATCTCTACGTGTACACAGGATTTGTTGTGGCCGTTACAATCGCAAATATTATTCGCAGCGTTTGGTTCTATGAGTATACTGCTGGGATTAGTGTCAACATACATGACAAAATGTTTCGCAGCATAGTTCGAGCTCCAATTAAATTCTTTGATAATAACCCATCTGGCAGAATAATGAATAGATTCACGAAAGACGTTGGAACAATGGTAATGCCAACATATGCAAATTTTAATTAAATGTATGTACTTAAACTTAATTGACCCTATTTCTTAACCAAAACCGTTTTTTTACACAATTTAAGGACGAACTGCTGCCGCCCGCATTTATAGATACACTCATTATATTTCTTCAAGTGTTTGGAGTCATTGTCGTTGTCATTATCTCCAACTATTACATGGGGGTCCCCACAGTGTTCTTGTTGATAGCATTGTACTTCATTCGGAAGTTTTTTATTGAGACTGCCAGAGATTTAAAGAGGATCGAGTCAGTCAGTAAGTTACTTGATTTCGGATTTCAATCGGAAAGACTTTAAAGATGAAGGTGACCGTTAAAACTTTTATTAACTTTATTTATAGCCAGAAGCCCAGTCTTTACGCACGTTGCTGCAACAATTCAAGGGTTGACTACCATCCGTGCTTGTAAATCACAAAATGTTCTTATTAAGCAGTTTGAAGGACATCAGGTTACCGACATTGCGTTACTGTTATAATTTATTTCAGCGCTTTCTTAATTTATCCTAATTGTGAATTTAAACATTTACAGAATATTCACACCTCCTCTTGGTTCCTATTCTTGGGAGCAAATCGCTGTTTCGGTATCTGGCTGGAACTCATATGTGATGTCTTTCTCCTTGTGGTATCATTCAGTTTCCTTTTGATATCCACCTCCGACCAGGGAGGAAATGTTGGACTCGCTATTTCCTCCATTCTAACGATGATGGGTAGTTTCCAATGGGGAATGCGACAGTCGGCTGAAACGGAGAACTACATGACATCTGTCGAAAGAGCATTAGAGTATTCAAAGCTGAAGCCGGAAGCTGAATTAGAAACTGGCAAGCCAGGCTCACAGCCACCTTCCCTTCATTGGCCAGACATGGGCCAAGTCGAGTTCAAAGAGGTTTCCTTGAAGTATGAAGATGACAAGCCGCCTGTTCTCAACAACCTCACTTTTAAAATTCGACCAAGGGAAAAAATTGGAATTGTGGGGAGAACTGGAGCTGGGAAAAGTTCCATAATTGCTGCATTATTTAGATTAACAGAGCCAGAGGGTGAAATTTGGATTGATAACATTAAAGTCAACGACATTGGATTGCATGAGCTCAGAAAGAAAATATCCATCATTCCACAAGATCCTGTACTTTTCTCTGGGACTGTTCGCTATAATCTGGATCCATTTAATCAATTTGAGGATAGCGACCTGTGGAGGGTTATAGAAGAAGTTGAACTGAAAGAAGCTGTTCCGAGTCTTGATTACAATGTTGCTGATGGAGGAGCAAATTTTTCAGTTGGACAACGGCAATTAGTTTGCTTAGGTCTCATAAATAATTTCAATTTCATTCGTGCTTATGGTTTTATGTTAAATGTCCATGAGTTGAGCATTCCTCTAAAATAATTTCTGACATGAATTCCACAGGGCGTGCAATTTTGAGGAAAAATCGAATTTTAGTTATGGATGAGGCAACGGCCAATGTTGACCTCAGGTAAAACAGCGAAGCTGATTTAAGTAAAACTAAATATGGAAATAACATGATTTGGGTAACTAAAATGCAATTCTTTTACAGAACTGACGGCCTCATACAAACTACCATTAAGAATAAATTTTCTGAGTGCATGATAATTACGATCGCACATAGGATCAACACTATAATCGACTATGACAGAATACTTGTTCTTGATCATGGAAATTTACGCGAGTACGACCATCCCCACATATTACTTCAGAATGAAGATGGAATTTTCACGGGAATGGTGGCTCAAACTGGACATAGTTCAAGTTCAATTCTGAAAAGAATGGCTTACGAGGTAAAATGGGCAAACAATATTATGACCTGTTCAACCTTAAAGGTTATTAAATTTATAAAATTTTGGTTTAATGATTAACAGGCATTTAAAAAGCAGAGTCCTACGACACATTTTACATAATCCGAACCATCGTCGCATGAAGTGAAACGATACTCAAGATAATATTTTACTGAGAAAATTGGATTGTCCTTAACATTTAAGTTACGACTAATAAATAGAAACTTGTTTTATTGCTAATACTTTAATTAATATTGTTCAGAAAAAATAAAATTGTGTACACATTTTCTACGTCAATGAAGTGACATCATAATTCCTATATTTAAATGCTGATTCAAAATTATTGATTAAGTTCAATGACCAGATATAACCGGCTACTCGTCTTGTGAGTTGAGTGCGGTTATTAAACAACTAGACCACTGACGACATCGTAAGAAAAGTCAAAGTGTAAAAGAGCTTCGGTGATGATGATCTCATGCAGAATGCAGTCACACATTAATTATATTGTAATTCCAAAGGCAATTACGGGACAATCCTTTCCTTGCATATTATTAATTTTCTTTTATCTAAACTGTATAGCATTCATAAAAACGTTCTTCGAATCATTAGTTACATGCTTTCCATTCCAAGAATTTGTTCTCACAGTCACAATCGTGTCAGCATTCTTAACATGGAAAGCCGACCATAATGAATAGAATCATGACATGAGCTGAAAAAATGTTAACTGATATCAACAGAAAAGGAGTCGACTCGCTTATCTGTTGGTATATTGACCACTGATGTTTTAACATGTGGCTGGTTTTCTTCCAACGATGTTTTAACTTACGGACTTGGTTAAACAAATCGACTGAAAAGAGATAAATATTTGACATATGCTTTACTAAATATTACATAATTTGACGTTAACATGAAAGGTCGTGTTTTAATGCAAGCAAAGAATTTCACTGAAACAGTGGAAAATTTGCATACTCGTGTATATTGTGTGTACAATTTAAAAAGGATTACTAACAAAGAGTCGACAAAATAAAGCAAGTTTATTGAGATTCGGCTTGCAATGA
>VYYJ01004810.1:0-12468 GCA_021029165.1 Cyphoderus albinus
CTAACATGCTTAAAATTAACTTGCTGATTCATAAGCGTACGCATACAGCTTCTGTAATTTAATACAAATTGCCAAACAAGATTTAAATATATTGACGATGACCAATATAATTTAAATGTGTAAGAGAAGAAAAGAGAGAAAAATAATAAAGATTTTTAGTAGTAATGTTTCGCATCGCGTCTGAAGTGAGTACAATCTCTCAAAATTTAATTTATCAAGTTTATAATTTTTGATGCTAAAGTGATTCGACATTATATCATTATCATGTATGTAATTTATAGCTAATTTTTCATTAATATGTGGAAAACTTGATGCAATAATGTGCTTCAATTAACAACATAATTAATACCAATAAACGATTTGCTAAGTCGTTGTTAATAATAATCTAACAAATTTTTCTCTTTAGTCTTGGATATTTTACGTGATGGAAAGGATAGAATTTGAAGATGACGATGTTGAAGCCGTTGCATGCATGCCACTGTAGACTAGGCTTCCACCACATTAATAATCTTTTCGACTGACGTTAATATACATTTATTACAGATGTCATTAGTAAATCACATTAATTATTATCAGGTTTTTCCTAATTGTCATAATCCGTTACTTTCTCTTTGTAGCTGCAGCTCCGTATTTCAGTCAGCTTTTGAGATTTTGTTTGGCGTAGGATTATATTTGTAACTTCCATTATAAAAGGTAATAAAATTGGGGGCAACTTCTGTTCAAATCTTGGGACTCAGAGATTTATTGATTTTATTATTACCGAGTTTGTAGAACAACGGACATGGATCCAATCATTCAGGTAGTGAAAGAGGTGTAAGGCACATGACTTTCTCTGAGCTTCTTAACGGCGAAACAAGTAAAATTACATAACTTGCCGTTATATAATAATTTAGGTAGTACGATGTACATTAAAGTGAGCCATACATTAGATTGCTTTTAAAAGGACAAGCTATAAATAGATATAATAAACAGCGCACTTTACTGTTCATCTACACGACTTTCCCAAAGTGAGGCTCATGGCTCCTGCATGACCCATTCAGTACACAACTTAGTATAACACTCATCATCTAACAGGGTCCTGTATAAATCTTTTTACAAAATATTTAGCTGTTACAGTTTTAAACTTCCATCTGAAAACTTCCTCATTATGTAGAACTTTCCCAAAGAATATACCTTTGACCTTCAAACAAGAAGATGGTAGAAAGGTCTTGTTGAGTGATGTGTGTAGGATTGAATGTAATGTAACACAAGAGTTGATTATGTATATTACAAAAATCCCCTGAATCAACTTTACAGTAAAAATTTATAGACAAAAATTATGGAACACAACAAAGATTAGATTATAAACATTACAAATATTTATGGAATCTGTCAAATTACAATATTAGGTCATAGGTAATCTCGTCGCTGTCTGGTCCTCAAAAAGAAAAACAATTGGGATAAGATGGTCGACGAAGACTCCAGAATCAAGGGTTGTGACCCCTGTACATAGTCTCATTTAATACGGTTTAGTGTGAGTGAGCACAGTTGAATTACTGCTAGGCTAGTCTAAAAGTAAAAGAGATTTCTTAATTGCTACACTTATGTATATGGCAGTTAATAATATGAAGGCTACGTACAACAAAGTCGTTGGATTTTTGCCACTTCAGCCAATCAATCACCAACAAATCTATGAAAGAGGAGAAATCAAGATAGAATTACTTCGATAAGAATTTCGCATGCCAGGAAATGGCTTCATAATGTAATACAAATTGACAAACAATTAAGTAATGATAATACGATGGCATAAATATTATATGAAATACATTTTTAAAGTATTAGTATGCTCTATGAAGGAATTTTAAAACATTGGTATTACGCCATGTACCAGTCCTTTAATAATAAGTTTAACGTTTAAGTATTAATACAAGTAAAACAATTGTAAATTATAATTATAAATGTATGTAAAATGTATACTTATGCTTATATTTGTCCAGTTATTGAAGAACATTTAATGTTGTAGCAATATTCCGTTATTAGTGTTTCTATACTTTCTAAACTTTCACTTTGCGATTTTATGAGTAATCTGAGACTCGGGTGAATTTGACTCATATTCGAGTAAAAAGTTATGAAAACACTAGTTACGAAACATTGCAAAAAGATTATGTTCTTCAATAAGTGGGTTATCTGTATTATATATCCATGTAATTTAATAATTAAGACGACTTCATTGTGCATATTTCTTCATGCAATGACAATCAAAATAATGTCTTTGGTGGTACTCATTCAGTACCGGCGTATTTTTACTTTGTATTCAATGCTCATTCATTTCATGATTCGCGATGCGTGCGATAGTGTCAGGCATCTTAGATTTTCATAGATTTTAAGCCATTTAATTAATCAGTCGTAATTTAAGAAATGGAACGACAAATATAAAAATGCGAAGTAGAAGACGGCTGGTAGAGGAAACGATCGGTGTGATGCGTCACTTTTCATTCATTAACAAAAAAAGATGGTGCATGCACGGTTACAAATATATAGCATCAATCAACATTTCTTTTAATTATAAGCCATGGTATAAATCTGAAGCATAGTAATAATCAGTTAGATTCTTTCTAATATGTATAATGGCTCACTTAAATAACACGTCTTGTCTTCAACTCCACCAAGTAATGCTTCAAGGACGGAGCTGGTGTACGACTATGATATGACCGTGATAGTGAATACTGCTAAATAATGATTCACGTCTTCTTACAATAGTTATCATTAACAACATTGTTTTACTTAAGGAATGATTCCGGTTAAATTCAAGCAAAAAATTTAGCTTACATTTAGAGTGCAGCGTATCTGTAGCTTCTGAATCTCATCTCGTAATCGCATCGCAATTCCATCATCGCGTTTTAAAGTAGATATGACATCAGGTTAACGGATATTATTATAGCTATTAATTTATATCTTTATTTCAATGGTGACTGGTCGTGAGCGAATCATGAGAAGCGCACTGAAAAGTGCTCTGAAATGTTTTGTAGGAGAAAGCAAGGAAAAATATCACAAAGACGCCCTGCCACCAAGGCTTCTTTTTCCATTGCATTAAGTGAATTAGTCTTTGAGTGAAATTGGTATCTAAATATGAATCACCACTCACAAAGAGGAAGGACAAACGATGTAAACCGAATTTGAAGAAGTACACACATAAAATCGTTTATTAGTTGCATTACTAAGTTTGAATGATCCATTCCATTTTGAATTATACTTTTAAAAATACTTATGAGTGTTTCTTATAATTGTTAATAGATGCTGAGATTTTCTTATAATATTGCAAGTAAGCGTAGACCGTTTGAAGTAAAACCGCAATCTTTTAAATTAATGACATTTGTAAGCTTAAAACTGATTTATGTAAAATCTCTTGTATGAATAGCGGTTTCATTAAGTTTAAACTAATATTATAACGCTTTATTTTACACAGCCTAATCTACACATTGAGATTAATTTAAATGTTAATGTTATGTTTCCGTAAATAATTGTGTGTAATTTTCTTTCTTTTGACTTGTTTCGTTAGTTTAACAGATGACGATTTTGTAGTAGGATTGGGTATGTAATAGAAAATGAAAGTGGAAGAATATAAAAGAACGTTTGGTGATAATTTGTTTATGTTAATGAAATAATTAGTTAAATATGAAGTTAACTCTTAAGCTTCCTTGGTTTGGACGCTAAATTAATTATACCTTAAAGTATTAAATTTCTTTTATGTATCCAAAAGGCATATATGATAAAATATAAAAATGCTTCGCAAACAAATTGAAGGGACATACAACTTCTTAGGTGTAATGACGTAAATTCCCGATAAATTCCATTATTAAATGACCCTATAAAATTAAAACGCAACATACTGCCACTGCCTAGCGCGTGTAAAATTGAAGTGCGACAAGTGACAAACAAAATACAACCACCAATATAAAATTTATATGAATTTGTATAGATGAAAATAGACTTGAAGACAATTTATTCATCCACGCATTATAATTATTCGAAATGTAATTTAATAAGACAAATCGCGCGTGGTATCTAAAATCGTAGTATGTATGTGTAAAACATTTAACTGAAATCACATTCAATGACCTGTAGCAATTATTGACTAGTCAAAAAGGGTTTAAGTTGTATATTGTTTAAATGTATTGAATACAGTACAGATGTAGTAAATTTTTTACTGTGAAGTTTCGTAAAAATGTGAAAACATCAAAATAATGAGGCAGTTGAAAATAAATAAATGAATGTTTCATGGAAATTGTGCAATGCAATTAATAATTCATCATTATAACCATATTGCGCATGGGCTCTGAATTTCGTACTTCATTTAGTGGTTTTATTTTCGATTGCTACTATTGAATTTAAAAAAATTCTTTATATTTACTAGATTTATTATGCACACAGTAACCTTCATACATTTCTTAATAACTAATTATAAATATGAACTGATTAGCAAGGCCTACATTAGATGAGAAATGTGTTTAACGATCTACCATTTTTCACTTATTGATCTTTTAATTTCTGCTGATTACTACGTTTTCGCATGAAACATCTTCATATACTCGGCTCTAATTTGTTCCCGTTCTTCGGGTGGAGGCATGGGTGGTTTAATTCTTCGATTCCGTCTGTCAGCAACCACCTTAGTCTGAAGGAACATTCAGATTGGAATATGTTACGATTTCCTGACATTAAATAAAACCCAATTTTTCGCTCACCCAGAAATCTCGACAAGCTTTGTAGTTTTTGAATACAGAGGTACATTTGTCCTTATCATAATTGTTGTCATCCAGACATTTTAACGACAGCTTATGTTCCTGCATTAACATATCAAAAGGAAACATTTAGCATGACTATTTGCCAGAGATATTGAAATTATGACAGTAAGGGTGATGACGCCTGACTCGCCACTGCAGACCATCACGAACCTTTAAACAGGGATTATTATCGCTTGACAACTTCGATGCAGTTTGTATTTTACTCTTATGTTCATCACCGTTTCTCGCCTTAGGCAAGTCAGAAGCATTTGATTGCATGGTTTTTAGACGACTTGGTCTTCCACCTCCACTAGAAATTGCACGGACACGGTAATCAAAAATCGAAGCTGTTCCAACTCCAAGAACCAATCTGGAACGAATCGCTTACAGTAAAAAATGCCATCCGCATGCTACATGCTAATGACCCAATGACTATGTTAGATTTAGAATAGAGATATAACAACATAAAAGTCTACTCGTACCTTTTGTTAAGTTAAATAGTTGATGGGACACAGCTTAATTACTGCTTTCACTCTCATATTTGTCAAATTATTAACTATACAAACTCCTTTACATCTTCGTCCATTTTCCCTTTTTGAGAGCACTTTTATATATACCATACCACTATCATTCAGAAAAGCTTCTGTCCAATTTAGCAATTAGAGCAGTTGCACTTTAGATTTCAAAGTTAAGTGCATTTTAATTAAATTATTATAATCGTATAACCGTAAAACAAACGATAAACAATGTTTATTAAACATCAACGCTCGCTCACTCACATTTACAAGTTACAATACAACTCACACTGAACAACTTTTGCATAAACATCTGACTGACTATAAACATGTGACTTTGTGTCGTGGCTGTTCGGGTTGTGGTTGTATCAAAATTCTCACAGTGCCCCAGAAGCATGCGGGAGTCCGCTAGTCTCGTTCTCGCAATGCTTTGCTCGGCTCGCAGTCGTAAAACAACGTGCTTGAAGAGTTGAAGATTATCACTGAGCACTATGAATGACCTGTTGTGAAGTGTGAGTGAACAGAAGAACACGCATTTTATTTTGCATCAATCAAAAACGCTTTTTTTACAGTTACACTGGCTGTAACAATACAGCCATTGCATTTAGGATATTTTAATGATCATTAACATTAAACATTATTATTATTACATATTATAATTTATACTTCTTGTGATTAAGAAGATGTAATAATAATGTGCTTATGATCAGTGACTTACAAACTGTCACTAACTGTGTTGTATGTGTGACTGGAGAGTGGAGGAGAGGAAACTTAATACAATATTGTTTCGTCTGGAAATTCGGTTAAGTCAGTGATTTGTGAATAGTTTGTTTTATTATTGCCTTGCCCTTAAATATGGCGACGGCACTTCAAAGACAACTTGCGGCGTTAGCAGCGCCTGCGTCAACCCTCCTACAACCTGAGAGGAAGAGGGTGTCAATCATCTTTACATCCGATGAAGCAGCAAAGATTGATAGGGACACTTTTTATCAAATTGGTAAAACTTCGTTGTTTTGTATCTATTCTACTCGTTGAAATATAATGCAGGATTTCTGAATAATTGTTTACATATATATAATATAATGAATGATGATTGATCTTTATTTCAGGTTTGGAAGGACTAGCTGAACTCGTAGACATTGCACCGGACTTGTTTCTACCTTTCAGGAAAAGTATTTTGTTTTCGGAGGCATCAAAACATTTCGAAAGGGCTGTGGAAGACGCTGCAACTAATGAGCAAATGGATGAGCTTATTGGAAAATTTCTAATTACTGTCTCACCGTATCTTTTACTAAAAGCGTCATTGAAATGCTTGGAGTGGTTGGTCCATAGGTGTGCAATTTAAATCAAATAGATTTAAAGCTTTTGTTTTAATTTCATATGTGCTACGATTAATAATTTGAATTTGTATTTGTATTTCTTTCTACTTCAGGTTTCACATTGAGAGATTTAATATTGAGGCGATTATTGAATGTATTTTGCCTTACTATGATACAAAGAATTTTGTGATGGTCATTCAGGTGAGCTACTTATGGCTACTTATTATGCAGACTAGCAAAAATGCTAAAATGTACAGATTAATCCACTTTTTCACGTGATTTACAGACGCTTCAGTTCGGAGGTCCACGCGACACCGTAGCTGTGGATTGGCAATGGCTGACTCCATGTATCAAATCAGCCACCGTACTAAGGAAGGCAACATTATACAGCAATGCTAATGCACCCTTCATTTTGTGGTTGTTCCAAACACTGAAGAAATTTTTAAATGTATGTTTCATTTCATCCTTTCCTTTGTCACTTTCCCCAATTAAATTAAGAATTGCGAAGATGATCACTATCTTGTATTTTACCCTTTACTTTTGTGTGTACTTTACAGATACACCACAGCCACCACCACAATTTATCAAGCTATTTGGCATTTGTCGTGTCTACTATTGTCGGAGTCGTGACCCAGTTTAGTCGCGAATTTTCGATAAAGCGAAGCTACCAGTTTGCTCAAATGAAACGAAAGGAAACAATCATTCACGTTGTGCTTAATCAGACTTATCGACTGTTTGAGGAAATAATAAACAACGATGAATATGACAACGTACGCCACAATCGGGAAGTCTATTCAATTGCGTACGTCATTATTTCATCCATTGGTGTAACAGCTGAAGACAATCCGGAAGTTGGAAGAATTCTGGGGTCAAGAATTAAACGTATTTTCAATCTGCTAATACAGGTAAATTGGTCACACCGAGTATCTTGTGTAGTAGGTAAATAATTAGGTTTGGTTTACATGAAACATTGAAAATTTTAAGATAATATTTTTATATCCTAGAATCGAAACCCGGGTCTGTTGGAGGAAACGTACATGCTCATGGATATGTTGGTCCATCACATTTATTTCGAATGGACCTTCAAGCGCGAAGACAATTTTCACTCAGCAATGGAGGATTTGGCAGCTGTGTCTCAGAATTGGGACGTTTCTAAAGTTGCAACCAGACTGATCGTGTCAAACGCCATGAATCCGAATGTGCTTCCACCTAAGCGATTATTTAACTATCTATCTGACATTCATCTGCTTCCAAAAGTCCGAGCCGAAATACTAACTAAAGTGTATTTAGCATATAAAGAGGGACAGAAGGAAAAATGGCTAAGAACACTGCTGACAAGATTTGAGAGAGAGTACCCCGTTGAATTTGAAGTTGCTTGTCAAAATGATCCTGCATTTGCAAATGATTTTGCAACTTTTCAAAAAGGCAAGAAATTTGAGGTTCTCGTCGAACACCCTGATGAAAACATTCGCGCTCAGGCTGTCAAGAAAATAATTATACGTGCAATCAAGGATAAAGATGGAGTGAAGAAAGGAGTCGCAAAAAAGAAAGGAACAGCAAAGAAAAAGAAGGCACTTAAACCAGATCAAAATCGCTCGGCAGAATTATTGAAACCGAAATTCCTCGATGACAGTGAAGTCGTGTTATGTTCTTTATTGAAACCGAAACTTGAAAACTTGCTACAAATTTTTACACCTGAAACACTTCTCGAAAAATGCATGAAAATAATACGGAAGAATAAAGGTGTTCTATCAACTCGATTAGCATTGAAGAAAGTGTGCGTGCTTGCTCACAAGTTAAAGAATAATGAAGATTTAAAGAAGAAGGTAAATAGATTTTTGACGTTATTATGTTGAAAGTTAACTTTTCATTCCACAAAGCCTCATGTATGTATTGGTTTTCCACAGATTTTGGCTATCTTGATTCCTTTCTTATTTCCTCGAAAACCTACAGGAGTAATCACGGCGAAGCAAGTCTTAACCAGTTCTTTTGCGAAAGAAAATGAGCTTCTTTCAAGATATCAACAAAGTAAGTAACTTTCTTTTTCATGCAGACACATTTCTGTTATATTGTTTACAAATCAATTTATTTTCTATAGTACTAGAATGCACGGAGGAAGTAACCCCGGAGGAAATGTGCAGTTTGTCTTACAAGATTCTGACCGAACTTCCACATGGTTCTGGGTTTGTTCAAACTGATACGTCAACTGCTCTTGATTTATCTATTGCATTTTTAATGTTAAACCATGAAACCGAGATGGTAGAGTTATTAAATGAAGCGTCTAAAGTAAGTTTATTCACCAGCAGCACACTGATTCATAGTATAACAAACTAAGAATATTAATATTAGATGAATTAATATGATAAATCTAAATTACGTAGATTGGATTCCGATCAACAATGGAGTTTCCTGTGACACCAGAAGGGTTTGCAAAGTGCTTACAAGTTGCAGAAAAACGAAAAAGTATAAGCACAGAGCTGATTCTCTCAAAAATTTTAAGTTTGGAGTGCCTGCACTTCTCGACGCAGGTACATGTGGTCAAATTCGTCTGGAGTCTTAGTGAAGTAGACAAGAACCGCGGAACGTGTATGCATTTCCTGAAGAGCTTTATGGATGTAAGTGGCTATACTTAAAACTTACTTTTGGAATTCCATGCAATAAATTAGGACTTGTATTGATATTTTCTTTTACAGAAACATCATCCACAAGCTGATACACAATTTTGGTTCTGGTTGGCAACTCTTCACAAAACTTCTTCCTTGAAAGAAGACTGTCAAGAATCGCTTTCAGAATTTTACTTGATACGTTCCCTACAATTCACTTCAAACTTTTTGAAAAACTTCGGAATTCCGGCCAGGGTGAAATCTGGAGTATCAAGTGATTACAATCAGGTGAACGATAACGAACCTAAACGATTAACTAGAAGTCAAGGACAAGCAACTAGAATTCCTCCCAAGCAAACCTTAAAAGCTGCCAATAACAAAAAAGAGAGACATATTGTCCGACAAGGGGTTTCTCCTACTTGGTGCCTTCTCGAAGTTCTTTTAAGTAAATGCATACAGCACCCTTCTCATCGGGTCCGCGTTTTGACAATGAAAACATTAGAAATTATAAAGAATGTACCAAACTTGTCGGTGGATTGGACTGAATTGCTGAATAGTGTACTACCGTACGAGCTAGAAATTCTCGCCGATAACAGGTCAGTACCAGTAACACAGAGGAGCTTGCCATTCCTACTTCTATTCATCTATTTATGATCTGTGTGATCGTAGTCGAATTTCATACATGCATTATAAACTTATTTACAGTCAAGCCGCCGTTTTAATTGGAGTTGCTATTAAAGACGCTGAATTAACCTCCATCCAGTCTGAAATAGTTAAAACACTCTCAAGTCCCCAAACGGACAGAGAAGTTTTTATGGGATTGGTCAATATTTGTGAACATATTGGCTCACTTGTAAGAAAAAAATTACTTTTATCTAAAATTTCAGCAGTTATCCGCGTGCAATTTCATGTATAATTGACATAAATAACAGATTTACGAGGACATGGAGCCCATCATTAAGATATTCTTAGAAACCGATCCCGAATCCAAACAATTGTTAGCTCTTCTAAATTGTTTTGAAGTGTCAGAAAAATCTTTGGAATTTGTACCGAAGCTTTTAGAATACAAGGGGCCTGCTAAGTTAGTTCTAAAACGACTGAGTAATCGAACCTTTATGAGTGCGACCAATGATTTGAAGAAACAACTTTTTGCTCTGATGGTGGAATCTTCAATGCAATGTAAACACGGGGAGGTAAGCTTTGTTAAGAATTGCATCCTTCGATCCTAAATGGTTAATTGTCATGAAGCTAATTTTAAATGAAATATTTTAATGCTTTAGATCAAACTTGCTATTCAGCGGTGTGTTCGCAAGTGGGAGATAGACGCTACACTTGTAAGCGACGAAATCAAAAAGCATATGGGTTCTGATCGGATCCCTGCCAAACTAAACCCAACTTATGAGACAGAGCATCGAAATTGGAAGGGGCGAGCAATAGCCATTTTGGAATTTTTCCAGGGAATGCATAAGATTGGTGACATGAGAAAACTTTTGCCAACTTTGTTTAGAATTTTAAAACTGTAAGTTTTCTCGGTGCATTTTCTTCATTCTCTTTACCACTCTACAATATTTAACATGAATTTACGAAGAAATGATATTTTTAGTTGCATCAGTTTCGAGGAACAGTCGCCAGTTGAATATTTGAAACAGTTGACATTGACGGCTCTAACAATGTGCTGTGAGGAAAAACAATGTGCTGTGAGGAAGAAGATGATAAGAATCAGAAAATTGACAGTAAGAACTTTAAATAAAACGTTTAAAAGGTACAAGATAAAAAATATGTTTCTAAATATAACGTACTTTTGACAACTTTAGGTGGAGCCTTCCACGTTGATTTGGTCATCGATTGCCTTCGTTGTTCTCGGAATCCACAGACCCATCATCACGCGTTGATTCTTCTTAATTTTGCTGCAAAGAGATTCCAAGTATGGCTGGATTTTGGCAGAAAATATAAATTGACAAATTAAATAATACTGAACAAAGTTTTGGTGTTTAATTGTGCGAAAATTTCTGAAATTTTAGGAACAAGTACTGCATGGAGTAATGAGCCTGTTCACTTTCATGGGCAACTCGATTTTACGACAAGATGATGCCTACAGCACTCAACTGATTCAACAAACCGTGACCACCATAATTCCGGCCCTGACAAAAACAGGAAAAGGCAGTAATCCCGATTTCTCTGGGACTGTTGTTTCTGCTGGAGTATTTCGTGTTTTTGCTGCTGCTTTGCAAGACATACCTGTACATCGGCGACTACCGGTTTTCACTTCATTGGTAGAAACTCTGGATCCGAATGAATGTCTTTGGCAAGTTCTTATCATCATTGTTGATAACGCCCTTAATAGGGACAGAAAACGGTAAGACCATTTGATTAATTTTGAAACTACATTTTCTAGTTTGCCATGTGAAAGATGTTAGTGATAATTACCATATATAATCAAAGACTTCAATTACTTTTCAGGAGTAATCTAAATGCTGACTTGGAACTTGCTGTGGATTTAGCTTGGTACTGCGGACCAAAAATAATTGTTAAAAGCATGGCACAGGTTTTACAGTTTTTTATAGGGCTTTCCAGATTGCTTAAAGGTAAGAAATTCGTCTGATCATTCTTATAATGAATATAAAAGCCACATAATTTAGTTCAATTGCTTATTAAATCGAACCCTTTTCACAGCTAATGTCTCAGAAGAAGATTTTCGCAGCTTGAAAAACGATCAAAGTGCGCCAGAAAAAGCTGTTTTCGACTTCTCAAGAAAACTTTGCTACCGCGATATACAGATCGTAATTCATTACACCCTAGAGCTGTTGGTAAAGATCGCGGCAAAGGTATTAACATGGTGCACTGCATTCTACTCTTCATTGATTAATTTTGAATTGACACGTGAATTATACTTGAAATTAATTTGAATTTTCAGTTTCCGGAATACGAAGGAAGTGAAGAAAAATTGGAATATCATGTTATCGTAGAACAATCCCTTCACTTTTCAAGGATATTGTCTGGCTTGTCAGAAGACAAAATATTCCGTGTAATAGGACACAGAAATTTTGAACTAGTGGAGAAAGTCCATGTTGTACTGGAAGCACAAGAGTTTATTGGGGTGGTATCGATAATCCTGGGACGAAACGAAGTCTCCATTCGACGGAAAATGTTAGACATGCTTAATTTACGTTTGACACAAAAGGTTAGTCATTGGGACAAAACATTAAGATTTTATTTCTGTTTTGAACACACTTTGAACTCAGGAACTAATTATGATGATCATATTTTATTT
>VYYJ01004811.1:0-12465 GCA_021029165.1 Cyphoderus albinus
AAAATGTAGAAAAGTTTGGATAGTTTATTAATAAATGATTTATTATCTTTGTGTTTCTCCCCTATTGAATTATTGCTCCACCCCGTTTTTTTGTATGGCTCCACTTTTGTTTTATTATAGTTGATCTAGCAACTTGTAAGGGGTAAAA
The DNA here is from genome assembly GCA_021029165.1 of Cyphoderus albinus. Lineage (NCBI taxonomy): Eukaryota > Metazoa > Arthropoda > Collembola > Entomobryomorpha > Paronellidae > Cyphoderus > Cyphoderus albinus. Next base: position 149 of record VYYJ01004811.1, read on the forward strand.
GCCCAACCATGCCCCTTGTTCGGGGTGGTTGACGTTGCTGGAGTTGTGATTTTACTCCTCCCCTTCAAGAGGCTGTCCGCAAACTCATTGTCAGAACCAGATGAGTCACATCGTTTTCTTTTACATTTTAAAAATTAACCGAGGTGATTTTATTGACTCCATTTGACCATTCTCAATATTCTCATTCTGTCTGATAAAAGTCCATATGCAAATGACTGATTGATTTGGAACGTTGATTAATGACACCACATTAAGTTCATGACACACACTCCCTCCGCATGTAAGTCTCCAAAGCTTCTTCTGACATGTAAGCTGTAAATGCTGCATGATTTTTTACATGGCAATAACTAAGTTTGTATAAGTAATTTCCATTTCGTCATCAAATTAAATTACTCAATGAGACGTTAAGTCGATTGTTACATGTGACTGATTTTTGTTAATGGCTAGGAATAAAAAAGTTTCCTCTTCACTCGTCACCACATTATTTGTAAACAAAGGTATGGTATTTGGTAGGTGGTAGAAAGATAGCTTATGGTAAAAAATTGGTAATCCTTTACAATCGTACTTTACCAGAAGAACATCACGAAGCACGATCATTGTCGACGCGACTGACTGTGTTTAAGCTAGAAAGGATAAGAATTGGACACAAGGAGAATACCACCCACGTTGCTTCACTCGACCACAGAACAGGTACACAGGCTAAAGCCACTGCAGTCTTTTTCTCATATATCCCATGTTTCAAGTGTAACCAACTGCTGCGCCATAACATATTTGCTAGAGGTTATGTTAAGGGTATTCATCGAGCTCGAGAGTTTGTTGCTTGAAAATAATAATATTTGTAACTTTTGTTAGGTACATTATGCTGCATGTGAAGAAATTCTCTTGTTTTATGCTCTATGCATAACGAATATGATAGCATGCATCTAGTAACATGAATATGTGCAAGAACCACAAAAGCGTTATATTACTTACTTAGGATACGATACGATGGTTATGTTATGGTTATGATATGAGATTTATTGCAAAACAAACTTATTTCGTCTCAATTTCCTTCCGTACTTCACCTTGTTCACGTCTACTTTTCGTACTGTGTTTGTGTGCTCTTAACTCTCTCTCTCTCTTTAAAACATAAACTTTAAACATAATAGATTTTTTAATTAATATTTTTCTAGGATTCCATTACAATTATTACAATCATATTAAAAAGGTCTCAAAAACATTTTACTGAACAACTTTATGATTTTTAAAGGCANATATTTTTCTAGGATTCCATTACAATTATTACAATCATATTAAAAAGGTCTCAAAAACATTTTACTGAACAACTTTATGATTTTTAAAGGCAGACAATACACGCTCTGTCCCAAAATATAAATTCCAGCAGTTAACCACCATCATGTAACAAAGTCTCTTATAAAACCATGTCTAATTATTAGAAGGTGCTTTGAAACAGTTACGACAGTGCATTTTGTCGTTACAGTAAATGTTTTGATTTCAATTTTAATAGTCACTCACTCACAAGGGTTATTGAGCACACAACACACGACGACGCACGACGAAAGGCCATTTTTCTTTTCATTGTTATCTTCTCTCTTATCGACGTTTTTCCAATATATTTACATTCACTACGAAGTAGAATTTTAAATTTTTCAAACGTAAAAAAGTCAGCGAGAATTTATACCAGAATATTTTTATGAAGAGTAATAAAAAGTAACTTGATTTTTGTCCATAACACAGAGAGACCCTACACGACGAAACTGAAAAAACTACTTCTGAAAGATTATAATTACTATAAATAACTTTAAATAAATAGCTATTCAATCCGCCAACGAAACGATTTCAGAATAATTAAGTACTACTACCGAGCGCATTTTTAATCGAGAACATTAACTAAACACCTTAGACCAGCTAGTTTGAAACGTTTTACGCAGTTAAATTACCAAGAAAAACATAGCTCAACTGGAAGGTTGCAATTTCAAAGGTCGTTCATCTTCCACGCGAAAAGTCTTCAAAGAAAGGCAGGATCGAAAAGCGTGATAATATTTTTGGGTAAACATAGTTTCGTATAATAAAACCGAAGAGTCGACAACGCCAGTGCCACCCGAACAATTTGTCTCAAAACGTTTGACGAAACAAACATACGCACAATTCCACAAAACTACAACAACTTCTAAAAGCTTCACTTCATAAATAGCCAATTAATTTAAATTGTTCACACCTTGGGAGAAAGTAGGAGATTAGTTATTTTTGCGTCTCCAAGTTTGTAAAATAAATGGTCCATCGGAGCCGATCATCTTCAGTACTTTTAGCGGTCATCAACGCAAAAACGGTGGTGACCCAGCTATTTCTTGGAGTGATTCGATTTTAATAACGATTCCTTTTCGAACTTCTGCTTACTGAAAGATGGAATGGGGCGAATTACCATCAGTAAGTACTGCTCGAGATCTATGACTACCTCGCTGTAAAAGACCGTCTTTTCGCTTCCAGCGTTTGTAAAAATTGGCGAGCTCCAGTTTTCCAAGTTCCACTCTCAGAAGATGAACTCGTGCTGAAACTCCTCTCTGAAACAGATATTCCCAAAGCCAGGTTTCTCGCACGAAACTTTGCCGTCAAAGTTCAAGAAGTCAGTCTCATCTTTGATGCATCCAGCCCAAACTGCTTGGATTTGGTTGAGGAGATCTTGGCACTCTTAGAAGACAACACACAGCTCAAGTCCCTCCGCGTGCGATTCTCCGAAGAGTCTCTGGACAAAAACGTCTTCAGCGATGGGGCAAACACCAACATCCTCATTCTGAGAAACTACTTCTTCAAGTAAGACTTTTTCATCTTAATTGACACTTTTTGTTACACTTGTATTAACACTATTTATATAATGGTTAAACAGAAAAGTCTTGGAGCCACTTCATCACGTGCTCCAGGCGAGAAACTGCTTGGAAACGTTCAGCTTCCCCTTCGTTCAACAGTTGGCCGACAAGGGAAATGAGATTGTGAGCAATTTGACACAAACAACTAAGCTCTACTCGGTCAAAAATCTCTTTTTGGCCACTGTCCGGAATGTACGACTTGACGACCCTGTCTGCCCTTCTTCATCGCTTTTTAACGGCTGGAATATCAACGCATTCACTAATCTACAGGTAACACTTGAATTTCTATTGAGCGATTGGCGATTACTAAAATAAACGTATTATCACTGTCACATTGATATTAATTTCGTCAATTCTTGCAGAAGCTGAGCCTCGACCATGACGTGCTCACTGATATCGTTTTGGCCACCTTGGGCAGCGGCAACCAATCTGGAGGTCTAAAGCGCCTGAACTTGGTAGCTTTCCATGCTAATACAGAGGTGTCCAATGTTGGATGGACTCAGTTTGTTGCAAACAAGTAAGTCCCTAATTCACTTTGTATAACTTTTCAACGTTCCACATTACACTTTATAAACCACTGGTAATGTTTATGATAATTGTCCTGTAGTCCTTCATGCGGTGTCCGTCTCACCGTGGCTGGTCGTCAGGCTGGGCTGAACTACGGCTCAAACCTGACCTTTCCAAACATTCCTCTGACTCACTTCCGAGCAATGCACTGCAGAGGCATCCGGATGTCATTCATGAACTCTCTTGTCCGCTGGAATGAACAACGTTTGGAGCATCTTGAGCTGATTGATGAAAATTACGATTGGATGGAATACATGAGTCAAGCTGAGGAATTGGAAGGCGATCAATTTTTGGATCCATTCATCTATGCTGCTTGGCGCTGTATCAATCTTCGTACGATCAAAATTGGTAAGCCATGAAAAACAATTCTGCCAGCTGCATTTAATTGCAATAGCATTACGTGTCTGATTTATCTCCATTTTTGGTTTCCAGGATTCATGTACTGTGGCCACAACCTGATTGGCATTGCCAGATTGAAGGGAGCTCGTTTGTCATGTCTTGAGATTGGGAAGTCTCAAATTGTGTATCATAATCACACACAGTTGAGTCAGGTAAATGTTCATTTTCAATATCTCATAGTTGTAGCAATCAGTATTTCAAAATTAAAACGTTTAAATTGATTTACACTTGGCCGTTGAAATCCATTAAATGTAAAGAAACTAAACCATTCAAGTCTTGATTCTGGTGTTTGATTCCAACAGGAGATCAGCAAAGCACTTGGGAAAAAGTGGAGACCTGTGGACGACAAAATCAAAGGCAAAGTTATCATTACCAACTACAAAATTCCAAGGAACACTAACATTACTCAAACCATGAGAGCTCTTTATGAAGATGAAGCTTAAAATCGGTAATACAACATCTTTTTGGCCATTTTTTACAACACACCCATCAAAATCATTCATCAGAAGAGGAAAAAATTTGTCGTTACAAAAATAATGTGAAGAGGTCAAGTTGCGGGTGAGCAGTCTAAAATCTACACTCTATTAAAAATTATTTTCACTTCGTACATTTTAGTTAGTAAGAAGAATAATAAGTTGAAAAGGAGCACTATGATTTTTTTGTGCTTGTTGAGGGCAATTATCTAAAAGAAAGAAATACGAAAAAATACACTGAGGAAAAGAAACGCAGTTCTTTTAAACACTTTGATGAATTTTAGTTAGTGTAAGGAACAATTATTGAATTAATTAAGGCGTAGGTATCCATAATTTCCTTAGTTTGGATATTCCGTAATTTTAACTGCATTGAAAGATTATCTCGTATAAGTCTCTCATAAAGGTATTATACTAACTAACTATCATGCATTTTATTACATTACACTACAATTAAATTTAATTAAGGTTTAACGAGTTAATTAATAGGAAGAAGTAAATTACATCAGTATGAAAAGAAATATTCCAGTTGAAACCAGTCAAGCACACTCGATTTTCGATCAAGCTTAATCTTTTTTGCAAAGACTGGCATAAAACAGAGACTCATCATGAAAAAGCTGTCTGTGACTTAATTTTAAACAAAGTTTAACAAGAAAACAAGTTAAAAACCATTCTCTTCTGCAATTTGTAAGAAAATCCAGTCAATCAGTAAGAAAAAAAGTCAAGTCACCGTAAAGCAACTCCCTGTCACACTTGTCACACGTTAAAAAAAGTAGTAGCACTCTCAAAACGCAAAAAGTTTTTTAACATAAATTTAAAGAAAAATTAGTACAGTACATTTTAAAAAATAATGCAAGCAAGAAACAAACAAAAGTACCAAGTATGTAATACCAACTGACTGTTTTATAAGGTATTCAGAACAAAAGCATTCCTTCAACAGATACAAAGCAACTTTCTTCTTCTAAACGTAATAAAATGGTAATAAAAATGTCCTAGTCGCTCGCTACGCTAAAACGGTTATAGGAAAATGGGACGACAGTTTATATGATACGTAATAACTTAGAGTTTTCCGCATTTAAAATGTACATACGGAGTAAACACGCAAAAAGAACGAAAACGAAACACTACACAATGGAACATTAAACTGTAAAAAATGAAAACTGAGAAAGGAAGACAGAAGGGGTCAAATTTCATGAAAATAATGGAGTTGCATTCGTTCGTACTTATTACTGTTATAAAAGTAGGAAATTTTATATTATTGATGGACGACATCACCAATCATATCGCCATCAAGAAAACAACATTCTCTTTGACAAATTAATTGCAGCACGTTAATTAATTACAAGAGTGTAGCAGAGAATGTTTGACTGTAGCATGGTATTTTATAAAGATTTAAACTAGTACACAGACGACAAGACCATTTTAATATCTCAGACTCGCAGTAAGAAAAAAAAATCGTCAAGTCATAAAATAATAAACTTTTTATAGAGGTCATCCAAAAAATGCTGGTTTTATTTTTGTCTTCGCCGCTGGTTCTATGTAAATATTTTAATTAAGTAGTGAGTAAATTAAGTAGAAATAATTATGTATAAAATGAAATCTTACTTTGGAGGCGACGTGTGTTTACCGTGATGAAATGAATTTGTTGCAAGTTGATGTATTGTAGTTCGTTGCAAAGTACAGAATAATTACGAAGATGTACGATGTACTTATCATCACTACGTGCTTATGATAAATGGAGTGCATGCAACTTGCCTTGCTACAAGTGATTTACGGCCATGCAAGAGAGAGGAGCTACAGAGCTTGAAAAGTTTGTTTTCTCGAATTTATTACTTCATTATCATTACTTCACTATGCTAATTATCGATAGTTAGGATTAATTTTTATTTTAATTACTGTTTTATGTACAAGATTATCGAACTATAAAAACGGTATCAAAAGCTTATCCAAGGTGGTACGGACGATATATGAATTTTTTGAGTATCTCTGATTAATGGATTAATTAGGACTGAATATTAATTATTACGGAATGAAACGAAACGGGAAAACGACAAAGGTATTGTAACGAGGAAAGAAATGGCATTTATTGTTGTTTGTAGGCATTTATAATCTAGCTATAGTTTTATTATTACACAAACAAACACAGTTATTATCAACATAACACCATCTCAAAAGAAGAAGGCTGGTTGTTTAAAAGTTACTGAAAATCTATTTGTTACTCTGTCCTTTTAAACTAGAGATGAAATGAGCAAGTTTTAGAAAACCGACGGTTCCTGCATTTTTACAGTAATTAATTCGCTGTGGTGTAAATAACAAAATGACACCAGCGAGCAAGTCATAAAAACATCTCATGAAAGTCAACAATTTTAAAGGTAGTTTGTAAGTCTGTAAAATGCGTAAGATAATAATTATTTTTGTTGATCGTCTACACATACTAACCAGAAAGTCTCTTGCCACCCACCCGTTGAATAGTTTAAAGGAGAAAAGATTTCATCGCTACTATTTTAATTAGTTGATAATGCACTCGTATTGAAACTTTAGCATTGACAGTTTGATCACGGGCTCGACGCAAAATATGGGTTGGAGCGTTTAAAAGATATCAGAAAAATATGGCCTGAACCGTGATTAAAGTAAAATGCATTTCAAGAAACAAAGGAAATTGGCATTGCACTATGCATACAGAGTATAAACGCAGTATATTAAGAACTCGAGTTAAGAAACTAGTAGAGTACTAAGGAAAAAAGCTACAAACATAGAAAAGAAGATAAAAACCAACCAAATGTAAACATCTGTGATGAAACCTGTAACTTTAACTTCTCTCTCTCTCTCTCAAAAAACACTCTCTCAGAGGATATCATGAGATGAACTGCTGAGGAACAAAGAAAAACCCAACGTTAATTATTTAAAGGGGGAAAAGAATGAAAGCATATTAATTAATTAATAAAAATAAATAACTACGTACCGTTTTAAATATTAAATGTGTTAATTAATATTTTAACGTGAAAACAAACGAAAAGTAGTGCAGCAGCCATATAGTCGCAGGCGCAGCCGCGGTCAGTACGATAAAAAGATCGCAACCGGAAAATCATAAAAGACGAGAAAGATTTCAATCATGCTAAAAATAAAACAAAACTTGTATGTTAAGAGCTGTAGGGTTTTTCAGGACACAGCAAAAATGCCACACCCAACGCAAATCCAAAAACACGTTTCAAATCCGCCATATTAAATCAATATCTATGTAAAAAGTTATCTTTGTTTAAAATATTGCAAGAACTGAAAAGGGATGAATGAAATCGGTCCTTTTAAAATTGATTAATTAATTATAGGAAACAATAAACAGTTTAGCGAAATCATTATAGGTTATTACATAAATTAGGATAAATTGAAAATGATAAAGAAATGAATGTCAATTTTCATTCTACTACTGGTACTAGATTTATGAGATAAGCTTCTAGGTGATAAGAGAAAGCAGAAAATTATTCATTCTGCTGCTTATACTACTACCACTTAATGAAACTCTTACAATTCTTAGGGTTCGAAAAGCACAATGAAATGTTAATTGTGTTTGTTTTAGGAAAATATTTACTCACATCACGTCAAACATTATCACATACGCAATTCACTTCACAAGTTCTACTGACTTTTTATAGGGTTAATTAAATAAATACTTAATAAGTAATGCCTAATAAATTAATCTTTCCGCATTACCCTTCTTCTAATCTTTAATCTTAAGGACACTTTACTTTTTTAGTTTGATTAGGTTTGTTATAAAATTTAGTTTACATACCATACAATAAATCAAAGTTATACTACGAAAGGAAAGAAGGAAGAAACTGGCAAAAAATCTTTAGTTTGCGCGTAAAAATACACAAAGAGAAATGCCTAAATGAAGCTTAAAGAATGTTTATGTGAGTGCCTCAGGCAAAAAAGCGAAGGTTAACAAAGCAAGATGTTAATTTTACAGAAAATACAAAATGAAAAGAGAAAAGGAGGATTTAATGGATAATTAAGTGATGAAGAAGGTATCGTCAATAACATCTTGGAAATAAATGCACAGCCAAAAAACAAAACAAAACTTAGTAAAAGATAATAAAGGATAAGATAAAAAATAAATCTCATTTACAACAAAACAGACTCAGAACTGAACAGACTGATAATCATCTTGTATAGAGAAAAACAATTCCTCCATTATAAGAAAGAACCTTTAAAAAAGTGCTACTATACTAAAACACCGAAAGTTCTTCAAGTACCTGAGAAACACATTTTAAGTATATCTACTAGAGAAAGAGAGAAAAACATTTAACAACAAAACCAATTTAATGTGTTTTAGAATGTGCTAAGAAAAACAAACGAAACAAACTCGCAGCAGCTGAAGTATAACTTACAAGGAGAGGAAAACAAATTATTATGTAATGCCTTCTTGTCATTTACTTAAAAATCTTCACATACCAAAACGCATAATAACCATTAAAAAGTAACCATCCTTTTGCCATACTCATTTCTTACTAACTATACCTATTTCTTATAATAACAGATAATCTATCTCGAAAGAACACTTTTCATTGTTGTTGTTGTTGCTAGTATTATATAATTAGTTACCTACTCGTTTGTAAGAGTTGTAAGGAAGGAAGGAATGAACGCTACAATATTTCATAGCTGTAATCTTACTGTTGTTCGTAATAGGTACTCAATTATTACACTACTAACAAGGAGCTAACAAGTTAAGTTTGAAAAGCGACTTAAAGTTGACCGAATCATAAAGAATTGTGATGTTGATATATCCACGAAGAAGAGAAGAAAATTCAGAAAAATGGGAAATAAGGAGAAAAGTAATTTTAGTGCACAAAATTTCATCCATATACTTCAATTATCCCATAATTGTTAATCCAATATTAAATAATGGTCTTGTCTTGGTTTGAATGCATTAAATTAATATTTGGTAGGGCTAAGGAGTAGAATCTACAAAAGTATTTTGACGTCGCATTTCTTAAAAAATGAATTCACTTAAATTGCATTTTTATTTTATTACACCGAATTAAAATTATCATTAAATCTCTCATTAAAATCGTTAATTAGTAAGTAATAAAATATGACAGTAAGAAGGGAAGTGAAAAAAAGCTTTAATTAAAGCAGGAGTAAAATCTTCGTGTATAAAAACAACTCGATTCGTCCAGCAACAACACTTCACACACAAATTCATAGAATCAAGAAAAGAGGAACAAAAAAGTGAAAGTTAAGGTTATTATAATTTTTCTCTTTATATGCATTTAAAGATAAAAGGAGGGCAAAAATAAGAACCTTCGCTCGCGGTAAACAAATAGTAGTGCTTAATCTATCATTATCATTAATATCCAGGAAAAATAACGATGAAGTAAAAATAAAAATGTACGTATTTAAAAAATCCCAGATCCAAACAAAAGAAATAAAAGCAAAGGGTATTTAAGAACGTAAAAAACCAAAGACCAATAAGTTTTATAGAAAATAAAAATCTTCAATTCAATCAGAGCAAAAGAAAAAACAAGATTTATTCAGTCGAAGTCAAAAGTTAAAATCTCTGAAAAGAGGAGCGTAAACATTGTAAGGTGATGTTACCGACTAACAAAAGAGAAAGCGTTTGTTAAAAGAAAAACGGCGGTAGCGGTATTATTGTAGAAAAACGAAGCTATTTTAAAACAAGGTCATATTCATAAGTTGGCAGACAAAGAGATAAAGAATACAAAGACGGGTGATAAAGTGAGTAAAATATGACACACGTTACGTATTTTGTAGAAAGTAGATACGAAAATTGCATACGTTAAACTCTCCAACTGAGATTGGTGAGAAAATGTAGTGTTTGATGAACTCGCATAAAGTACACACGGTTTGTCTCATTTTTTATTACGCAGCTCGATTTATTGCATAATTTAATGAGATAAGAGATCAGTATTTGTCCGGTGTTTCAATATTGTTAATTCTGTTGACGTTTTTATTATTTCAAATGAGTCTATTAGAGTTAAGTTTAATAGTACATCACTTATTTAAAAGTTGTTGGTACTAAACTGGTCCATTTTTAAAATTAAATGGGTTCCAAACAATGAAGAACTGAGTACAACTGGACCATTCAATTGTTATTATTTAAAACTCTCTCATTGTTTACTAGTTATTTACTTTTTTCTTTTTAGAAGTTATATGCTTTCAACATTATCATACAAAGAAGAGCCTCCCACCAAAACAGGCACATAATGATAATTAAAATAACTTCTACCATCATTGCGGCACGTTGAGCGTGATCCGATGTAAGTGTGTACAAACAAGCATTAATATAGTCACTTTATAAAATAACACGAAGAAAAACCAAAGAGTTTAGAAAGTGACATGCAGAAAGAAGGAAAGTTTTCATTTTACATACATACGACGAGAAAAGAGTGAAACTTGCCAATTTAACACTACTTTGTAAATGACCTCGCATAACAATATAAAAATAATGAATTTAACAGAATGTGCAAACAGGAGGGTTTCAAGAAAAAAACTATTCTTACATTTAAAAAATTTTCCTAAGACGCTGGTGAAAGTTTGTAATATCGTAATGCGAAAAGAAGGCAAAAATCACTGCGTGGTAAGAAAAAAACTATAAACGTAAATAGCTTCCAGACAAAAGATAACCTTATAAGAAAAAGAACTGTTTACTAAAACACTTGTAATATTTATACTTCTACTATACTGCTACAAAAACGAAACAACAAACGGTTAAAAATGTGTCATTGTTGTCGTCTTGTTGTAAGTCAAATTAAGAGAACAGAAGCAACGAAAAGACTGAAACAAAAACTAGATGAAATGAAAAATGCTGAAGAAATTATAAATGGTATCTCTATCTACTATCTATATAAAACGTACGTATATTAAACTAATAACCAAAATAACTATCAATCATCCAATATTCTGGGTTTTACACTACAAGAAAAAAGTATAATGGGGGATGGGATAAAACCATGAAACTTGAGTCATTCATATACAGAATATTAATTGTAATATAACATTTTATCTAATTTGTAGAGGAAGAAACGAAGAGCATTTATTGTTTTTAAGTCATATCTATTCAGATTGAAAAAAATATTCACGCATTTTCATCCTTGTATATCGCAAGCCATCATAAAGTGTAAATGTATCATCCAATCAAACCAATCATCCATCGTGTTTTAAGAAAAATTCTGTGCATCATCTTGTGCGGTCGCCTCCATAAATTTTAAAAATACATATAAATACAAAGGCATACGGTTCGCAAAATTCTATAACTGTAATTAATTATTACGTCTAACTATTAAGTCATTAATCAAATTCTAGTTTTTACCATTCACGTGTAAAAATTTAAATATTCATTGTTGACACAAAACAGTGGGAAATGTTTTAGTGCTATTCAAATTAATTATATTCTTATTGTTATTATTATATATTATATATCAATTATAATAGCCAATGTGAACTGTCTATACATTTTATGCATTTTTCGCAAAAAAAATCACGCGCATTTTTTGTTTTGCTTCAAAATCAAATATAAACAGTGCTATGTAATTAATAATAAACCTTGATAAATTATAAATTTAACTGATAAGCATAATATATGTAAATGTACGTGACAATTATGGAAAATATTGAAATCAATCTCAAATTTTAGTTATTAAGAGCACAGTGTTAAAGATAATTGTACCATGTATTCAACTTATTAATAATATATAGTTTATTAAGCTCAATTCCAGAAATTTGTTTTGCCACTTTATTTCTCCATTCATGTCATGTCATTTTTTATTTTTACTATGCATGCGATATTCTCTCACCTCCCAAGTCCTTTTCCCTTACCCATTTTACACACTCATCGATTGAACACCTTAAGAAATCTAAATTTCAATTCCCATTTTAAATGCGCGAATTAGTGTTAAATGTCACTTTCTATTTTGTATGCAATGTGTTTTGATCAAAATTATTTCCACAAGTTTAATTTGAAATTACTGATATGAATTAATTAATGTTGTCTTCTTAAAAT
>VYYJ01004812.1:0-12464 GCA_021029165.1 Cyphoderus albinus
TGGGGAGGGTGAGAGGGTATGGAGGCTCCCATTTACCTCCATGTTAAAAGCGTGACTAAAGAGGGTGACTGGGTCATGAAAATCGCCGATTTTTTAGAAGCTTCTATATGGACAGCCCCTATTGCAAAATAAATTGATAGTCAAATTTGATTTTTCTAAAAAGAAGGAATTTTATTTCACATTAATAGTTTTTTTGTCACTTCTTCAACTAAATTCCTTCAATCGATTTATTTTTATTTAAAGCGGCCTTTCATATGCCAATGTCAGATATTAAAATAAATTTTCAACTGAAAATATATTTCTTGCTGCACATTATTCCAACACTTTTTTCTCAACACTATGAACAGTCAACAAAAGTCAAAACTTTCAAAGCAACTTAAAAAACGCATAATGAAACGTAAGGTTTAAGTTTTACCAAACACTAGTAATTCTACCCTACAGTATGAGGCATCAATTTTTTTGTAGTTTTGTAGTGGTTTTCTAAGACCAAATTTTTAATCCCCAAAACACTTTATTACCAGGGAAGGGAACACGATATTTATGTAAGGCTAAGGCGGTCAGCGTTGAGTATTGGTGGTCAAAAAAATGCAAAGAGGGGGGTCTTGGGTTTTGACCACCAATACTCAACGCTGACTACTATATAGTCAGGGTTGAGTATTGGTGGTCAAACCAACCTAACCTAACCGAATATATTTTTTGATAGTACTCGATTACCAGATCACCTTTGGAGTGACTTCAGGTGACCTATTATAAAACTAATGTTAACCTAACCCAACCTAACCAAACAGACACAATTTAAACTAATATTATCCTAACCTAACCTAACCAAATAGACACAATTTAAACTAATATTATCCTAACCTAACCTGCCAAATATAGACACAATTTAAACTAATATTATCCTAACCTAACCTAACCAAATAGACACAATTTAAACTAATATTATCCTAACCTAACCTGCCAAATATAGACATAATTTAAACTAATATTATCCTCCTAACCAAACAGACATAATTTAAACTCATATTATCCTAACCTAACCTGACAAATATAGACACAATTTAAACTCATATTATCCTAACCTAACCTGACAAATATAGACACAATTTAAACTAATATTATCCTAACCTAACCTGTCAAATATAGACACAATTTAAGCTTATATAACCTAACCTAACCTGTCAAATATAGACACAATTTAAGCTTATATAACCTAACCTAATCTGCCAAAAATAGACAAAAATTAGGTGAGATGAGTCGAGTTTACTAGCGTTGAGGTCATTAAAATGCTTTATTTTCTATACAATATTTTGACCACCAATACTCAACGCTGACTACCGTATAGTCAGGGTTGAGTATCGGTGGTCAAACTAACCAAAGGGGGGAGTCTTGTATCGTGACCACCAATACTCAACGCGCACCAATATTCTGTATCTAGCAATAGCAGTTCAACCTTCATAATAAATGAATGTGACTGACGTTTATCAACACGCAATGTTTTCGCAGGTGCTTCGGCAGACGATGCAGATTGTTTCGATTTGCTGACATGGCGCATGCAACAAAGCTTGGTGAGGTAAATGCAAAGCAAAACTGTCTTTGTTCACCTAAGGCGTGTTCGGCGTACTGTTTTTAAATCACGAGGTTTTAAAAAAAATGCGTTTAGGTAGCATCTTGTGTACACAATCAACTAAACTCTGTAATATTTTATGTAAGCATTTTTCTTGTTGTTTTTTCCATCTTCAACTATACTAATAAAGAATATGTTCAATATTCACAAAATTCTGGTTTCAGTATTATCTCTTCCTGTTTCTCTTCTGTGTACGGTGTAATTAGCACCTTTTAATAATTAAGAATATCTGAATATACAAAACGAAAACACATTAACTGTTATGAGATAACCAACAATTTCAACGTTTGATGGATCCACACTTACAGATAGTGACAAAAATAGTCTAGTTTATTCCATAACCTAGAAGAAAAGGTAGACTCCCCTCGCTGTCCCAAAGAGTCAGTTAACCTCACACCGTCAAGTAAAACTTAGTTAATCCTAATCCCTTGTCGATTTCTTTCTGTAACTCTCCAAATCACAGCAGAAGTGGCTGCACTTTTTTATTCTTTAAGTAAAACGACGGTGGTGCGCTACCATTCTCGGTAAACAATCCATCTAATTGCATTATCGTTTATTCAGGCATACCTAGCACATGTGTCATGCACATGCATTCTTCTGCGTGAATAAATGAATGCCACTAATAAAAATAGTAGGTATGCCATGAATATGTATTGTTCTTTCAGTTCATATCCAATATTCTAGACAAATATCTAAACTAAAATGGATGCTTTATGCATGCATCACAATGACCAATTACAGTTTCTTAACCGTGTGTTAGCTGAAGCTCAGGTTAAAACCTGTGCAGTAGTAAAACATCATGGAATCATTCTAGATTTCACTCGCACGGCAGTCATTCAGTTGCTTTTATTTATTATTAACCGCATAATGATTATAGTCGTCATAAATTCCGCTACTGCCTGTTTCTGAACGTGCATGCAGTGACATAATAAAACCTTCATTTATTTTCAAACGCCAGCTTTTTACCATCCACTTGGTCACATACGCACTTTACTTTTACCTACGAGCTACCTATCAGTTCCCAGTCATAATTTTTATTTTAGTTCAACAGACTAACAAAAAATAAAAATCTACCTGAGAGAGAATCAGACTTGCTCTTAATTTGAATATTCTGATACAAAAATTGTATTTGAATTTTTATGCAAAGTAACGTACAAAGTATGCAACGAATTTAACTGTAAAACCCAATATTGACGACGACCAATTTTGTCGGCAGAAGTGAACGTGAATTTGAAGTTCAGCTAGAATTTTATCAACAATGAAGTTGAGTTCTGTACTGGAACCGCCAGAGAGCTAATTCAATTAGTCGAGCTAACAGATTTGTGAATTCAGGGTATTGAGTTTTTGTTTCATTTGTGCTAATATAGCACACCAACTCCAACGGGAGATACAATGTCTAATTGTTTGAAGGAGTGGGTGTCAGTTTACACAACTACTCGCCTAGTTAAAATCCGGAGTCCTTGCTTAGCTATATTAAATACTATACTGGTTATTCTTGTATGGTGCTCATTCTTAGGGAGGTATGTTTTATAAATAAGTTCAAAAGTTATAAAATTCATTATACAGCTTTGTGAAAAACTAACTTTGTAATTGTAATTATTAATTTGGGTTGAAGCTTACGTTTAGATGTAAGAAAAGTGTACCAAACGGCTTGCCCTGTTCATGGAGTCGTTCTTTCAAAAGTCAAAGGTTTCGCATCGACCGAAGATCTCACAGATGTAGATCTAGCTGTAGAGAACCCTCAACTTTATAGACGTATGATTATTATTTTCTTCGTTGTAATGTTAAATTCACAGTTAATATTTTATTCAAATTACTAGCAAATATCCTACTAAAAACTAAAAATTAAATCATTAGGGACATGGGATCAAGCGGATCTCGTCTACCCAGCACAAGGTGGGGAAGGTGAAACAGGAAGTTTCACAATTGTCACCAACCTGGAAATCACACCCAACCAAACATTGCGAACTTGTCCTGAGGTAAGAATTTTCAGTAGCATTTAACAAAGATTTAATTAAATTAAAGATTAAATCAATGAGTGTTGAATATTGTATTGTGCAAAGGAATTGAGTTCAACCTCGGCCTGCAAATCAGATGCAAACTGTAAAAAAGGGTATTGGTCTCCTAGCACACATGGAGTGTTCACTGGACGTTGTGTGCGACCTAATGGCACCGGCACGTGTGAAATACAAGGGTGGTGCCCAATTGAAAAAAATGTGCTTCCACGGTTAGAATTCACTCCATATTATTCCAGAATAGAAACTCAGTTATAAAATCTTTATTTTTATTATTTATAAATCTTTATTTCAGGCGTGGTGTGAAACCACTTTTAGAAGATGTAAAGGATTTTACGGTAATGCTTAAGAACACCGTTGAATTTCCCGATTGTGGTGGCCAGCAAGGCAGGAATTTGCCGAATCACTTTACAGCGGCATACTTAAAGAATTGTTCTTATGACAAGAATAAAGACCCTTTATGTCCAATTTTCAAAATAGGCGATATTGTGAAGTGGAGCGGAGATGATTTTCATCGTGTGGCTATTAAGGTACTTTTCAAAGAGTTTTACTGTGAAGCGAATGCTATTAGATTAAAATGGGTCGTTAAATATTTATGGTGAAATGATTAGGGAGGCGTGTTTCGAATACAAATATCATGGGAATGTGACTTTGACTTTGGTCAAACCGTTCAAAATTGTAGGCCAAAGTATGAATTTCTTCGGGTGGACGACAAAGAGGCTGGGGTTTCAAAGGGATGGAATTTCAGGTAAATTACTACATAATAACATTTGTTCTTTCTTTTATTCTTTACTGTAGGTAATTTGTTTTAATAATAATTTTTTTTTTTTTTGATATTGATATGAATCAAAGATCCGCAGACTTTTTCTCCGAGGATCGACGTTCTCTTAAGAAACAATACGGTCTGAAAATTCTTATTAGTCTGACAGGAGAAGGAAGAAGATTCGACTTTTTCCAGCTTGTTATTACACTCGGAGCTACCATTGGATTATTCTCTGTTGTAAGACAAAAAATGTGTATCTGATCTGTGTTTATAATCCACCCACAAAGGAGAATGGCAATATTGATACGAGATCGCAATGTCTGACGTCTGAAATTTTACTGTCTGTATTTCTTATAGGCTCCGC
Organism: Cyphoderus albinus; assembly: GCA_021029165.1. Classification (NCBI taxonomy): domain Eukaryota; kingdom Metazoa; phylum Arthropoda; class Collembola; order Entomobryomorpha; family Paronellidae; genus Cyphoderus; species Cyphoderus albinus. Next base: position 4,770 of record VYYJ01004812.1, read on the forward strand.
TAGCATGTGACTTTCTCCTAGATCTATTCAATATGCTGAGTGATTCTCGAAAATGTGGTAAAGGATTCTCCACTTTCCATGATAACTCCTTGTCCAGATATGATGAACGAGAAACCGGTCAGCAAAACGGCACTTCTCAAGGCATTGCAAACAAAGGAATGACAACCAGCACTGTTTCAGTGAACAACGAATCTTTCAAACCCATTCCAGAATCATGATACTTTATGGTTTTCCTTTAAGATTAGCTCTAACGGGTAAAAGCAAAAAACATGCAAACAGCGGCCATATCTATTTTAATTTTTGTATTTATTTTAAGATAAATATCGATACAAGAGTATATTTTATACTTTAAAGAACATAAAGTTTGTTATAAATCGTTTGAAAACCTTTCGCAATTTCTTGTGAAGCAAAGAACGTCGGAACTTACTTGTCAAAATTATTCAGTCGTGTAAACCATGTTGAATTTTGCAATCATTCCTGAAGGAAATTTGCTGACATTGGGAAATAGACATAGATATGAGTTTTTTCATCTGCCAAGACCGAAACGTTATCCATATTTATTTTCGAAAACACGATTTATACGAATACTGAAGTTGTACGAAAATAAAATATAACTCATTTCGGTTGTCACATACAGGCACCAGTCTCCATTAAAAATACAATCTTGTCGCGGACGTCCTCATGCGCATATAATGTCATACAATGCACCAGTAAAGCCTGCAGAAAGAAGAGAGCTAAACAAATTTCCAACAAAATTATTACATTATATTCTCGAGAGTCAAGTCTTGAAACGACGGAACTTCGCAAGTAACAAGATCCATGACTTTGTTCTCTCAAATGCGAAATGGGAATGTTCAGCGAAGTTTTCACTTGGCATCTCTGATAATATGACGACTCTCTTCAATTGCATATGTGTGATTTAGGATGCAAAGCAAGAAGTTATAAATAGCGTACATCACTGTGTGCCACTAGAATATGGAGTGTGATAATAATATTGTAGTCATTTTACTATTCATTCTCCAATCCAATCTCCTAGTGGAAGCCCCATACATCATCATCAAAATGGTAGTCATCTCGATGCAGGTTCTCGTCTTCCTGTGCCATTGAAAGAGCACATCTCGGTACATTGCAGCAACACAAAAGATATACACATCACATCACATTCACTTGTATAAAAACTAGAAAATAGTACAAAGATTTAAATTGTCTATTCTTTCGTCCAAAATATAAATTGTAAAGGATAAGTATTCTCATAAATTCGTTGCATGGTGGAAGGCCCGTTCATTTACATACCATCATCTAATTTTAAAAAGGTACTTTTCTCATGTACGTCTACATATAAAGGAAAATGAGCATGAGTGTCTTTATTGTGCCCTATCAAAAACTTAAGCATGTATTTTTCTCTCATTTCTGCCACTAACCAACAAAAATATTGCCGCAGTTTTTACTCGCCTTTTCGTATCCCGTCGCCTGCAATATGACTCCCCTCTAATACAAAATTTTGCCATTAACATTGCCACCGTCCTGTGTTGCGTTATGTTACAGAGAATAAAAGTAATAATATTCAACCTGTTCCAAAATAAAATTCGTCCGATTCGCGTGAACTTTCCTTACAAAAGAAACAAGGAAGACATTTGAATCCATCTCTCGCCATCCCTGGCTCTCGTTTTAGTGATCACACATATACTCAAGGGTACACTGGAAACGAGGCATAAAACCATCAAGAGTAAAAATTGCTCCATGAATGAACATAACCTCATTTTATTTGCCCTTTCCTCTCAGCCGTCTATGCTTATTCTTTGACCAATAAATAAAACAAATAAAATTCTTCTGTGCTCAGTAAGATAAAAAATGAAACAGAGCAGTTTTTGTGTCTAGTATTTGCATGGCTTTACTTTTTCTGGGCTAGTAACTTCAACTTCTACAGTTTTAACAAAGCACACTACAAAATGCATGCCATGCTATGCCACTACCATAAAACGAAGAGATAGATGACTTTTGCATTGAATAAGCTTCAGTATTATTTAAGGCACTACTCTATTACTTTCTCTTGCCGTTTGTGTCAAAAGTTTTGAATTCCTTGGAGAACGCGTTGATTGATAACAAGATTTATTTCGATCAGCATTATGAAATGAATGTGTTCAATCAATTTTTATATCTATGCACATATAAACCTAATAAAAACGGTACTCAACGAAAAATAATGCCATGTATTGGGAACAACTTGCATTTATCAAATCTTCACAGTTTATTTAGCCCGACGGGAAATACGTTAAGTATTACATATATGCCAACAAAACTTAAAGTTACATTTTATTTTCTTAAAAAGTTATACAAAAATACAAGACAAGGGAAATAGTTAGCGGTTTAGAAAGGATTATGCAACTCTTCTGGCATTTAGTTTGGATTGTCAAGGTTCAGGATGGATTATTCTGCTCTTCTTCCGGCATTCAATTCAGATTGTCAGGAAACTTAATTGTTTACGATCCATTCAAAAGAATCGTACCGGAAACCTAGGAATTACAGAAGTTGAAGAAGGTAGAACAAGCTAAAAATAATTCTGCTACTGTATTGTTATTACACAAAGGAAGCCTTGAAGTTGAAAGCCAACGTAATGTTTGTTCCATGCGCTCAGACTTCAATACAAAATACTTAATACATAATTTGGGATCTCTCTAACAGCACTTTATTTAATATTTTCATTACATGTGTAGATAAAAGAACAAAGAGAAGAGTAAATTCCACACCGCTGCTCCAGCAGTTCCAATTAATTTTCTTGCAAAACCTATTAACAGATTCCAATGAATAATGTCAGTAGTAGGCTCACATTTTATTACTTTTGTGACAAATATCATGCATGCATGCACGTAAAGTTCCTGTTTCCATTCATGTATTAATTTTATGTTCATTGCATGTCCATGACGGTAGGTTTTATTCTGGTCAGAAATAAGCTCCACAAACGCAACCAGAAACCCAGAAACCATTCATGTCTTGGAGTTCATTTATCCAAACCTGCACCGGTAGCATTTATTTTGACGTTATGTTGAACCAACATATCCCAGTAGTGAAGGAGGTCAATTTTCACTCAGAGTTAATAATTCATACAGACAATGCGATGTATCTGTCGTGCAAAGTTGAACGCTGAACGCATACATAATAAAGGGAAAAGTGTAGCAGTGGGATAGTATGGTGGTGCTAGTGTGTGGATTTTAAACTGCTGCTCACGTCGTCTTTACGAAAATCCTCACTAACAGTAACATTCTTTTTGCGAAATGAGAGTCCTGTGTCTACTTGGAAAAAAAGAAAGAAAAGTAAAAAGCCTTTAAAATATCATTCAAACTATCTGTTTCAGTTCGGCTTCTCGGTTACTCACTTCTCTCATTATATGCACCTTGTGTTTTAGATAGGTATGTCTTTCTTGAACCTACTTTGTTCACCAAGTCTGCTTTAAGTAGCACGCAGTGCACACACGAAAAAATGGGAAGATCTAGGAAGCTAAGGAACCATGTAATAACCGTTGTGCACTGGAGAGTTGAAGAGACTTTTTTCTTCCCTTCTCTGTCACTCTCTCTCTTTCTAGGAAGACGAAGGTGTGTTGTAGATTTTATTGCCTTTTTCTAGAGAAGAGAACGAGGTGCTAGGAGCAATCTCTCCTCTTCCCCCTTATTTTCTCTTTCTTCTTGATAAACGTTATTCTTGTACTACTTTAACAGTGGGAGGCAGTAGTCAGCAAGCAATCAGACGGCAGCTATAATTTTCCTATTATTAATTAATCTTGTTATACCGTCAGTTTTTACACATAACAAATACAATCCTGTATGTATAACCTTTCACGCATAAATATTGGTAAGGGTGGGTGCGGTTGGTTGGTAACTTATAACAAGGCGGACTTTCGAAAGATGAATATTAATTACTTCAAAGAGACTTTCACTTTGGCAAATTCAAGGAGAACGGGAAGGGAAAATGTTTCCTCTTAAGTATTTCATAATGCCCATATAAAGCCGTTAACGGAGACGTGAGAAGGAGATCAAAATTTACTTTTATTCATTCATTACGTAGTATTTCAAAAGTAAACGGCCAGGCAAGGGAAAGACTCAGCGAAAGAACAGAGATATATAACAGCCGGATTGTGTGAAGTGAAATGAAAATAAGCACGTCTTCTATATGCCGAACTTATATTGCCCTAGGTAAAATAACTTTTAAACTGCTTTTCTTCTTTTCTTAAAACATCATAACTAAAATAAGACGGTTGAATTTTATTGGAACTTTCCTGCCTCTTCTTTTACCTATGCCATTCGTTTAGTTTGTTTTAAAACGCAAGGAGAAAGCAAGCGAGGTAAGTGGAGTAAGAGAACATGGGGCGTTATGTGACTGTTTTGATATTGATACATTATATCAGTTTTAAGACTTCAGATGTTAAGTTTAAACTGGTAAGAGGCGTACATATTCAAAAGTGTGTGAATGAAGACTCAGGTATGTAAATATTGCAAATGCTGTATCTTGCCAACATTAGTCATTGTGGTCTCAGTCGGTAAATAATCATCAAAATTATATATTTCTACACAAATGGTCAAGCTAAGTAAGTATGCACAGGGAACAAAAAGGCAGCTGCGATAGGTTAATTCGGGAAAACCTCTCACAAAGTGTGAATAGGGGTTATGTGTGCGACAAGGTCGACTTTTATAGTATCGACTATGGTTTTACACCTTAAACTAGGTGTGCATTCTAAATACACTTTGAATTGTACAAATAAGTTGGTATTATCTGATTGGAAATGGGAACTCGCTAGCCACACCATTTCTCAATGTTAGCTTTTTAGTTTCTTTGGTTTAGATAAATGTCAGTGATAAAAATTTTAATGGAAACGTCAGGGCAAATGTCTATTTCATCTACCCACGCAAACCACCAACTAAGTATTACAATCATTCTAAAACAACTTTGCTTTTTCAGAGCACTCAGTTACAATCACAGAAAACATGAAAGAAAAAAATGAAAGGATTAGCCACTGAAATATTTTAACTCCATGTGTCAGATTCTTCACCGAAACATTACTCATTCCTGCTTGCTGTAGACTCTGGAGATTTTACCAGGACATTCTGCTTTGTTTGGTTGATTTTCCTAATACGCTCCGCTAGACATTATTTCTTGACTACGATGAGAGGGAGATTCTGATAAAAGTACTTAAAAAAGAGTAACGTAAGTCAGTGTTTTGTTGATTTATTTTTGTCTGTTGTGTGGCCATCTTTAAAAAACGTTAAAAGCGAAAGCTCAAAATAAGCAAAACGCAAGCCTGTGATATTTTCTCCCACAATCACAGCAATTCGGACAGAGAGAAAGGATTCTTTTGTCTTTGTTGTTGCCGATATTACTTTCAGTGCCCAACCATTGGTGGCGACTGAATTTTTGCAACAACCACGAAATGGAAACATGCCTAAAAATCCAGCGTGTTTCATACTAGACAAGTACCTTAAAAGCATTGTGCCTGTTAGTCTGCTTTCTCCATTCCATTTTTCGTTGTGTCTGTCAGTTGAGCATTTTATACTTTCACTTCAGACAACCTTTACTTTTTATCTCTGCGCTTCTGATCTTTTTACCCAAGTTATAGTTTTGTTCTAACTAACACACCCCGTAACCCTATAACTGTTCAGTGCAAGCTTTTACGATAATGTCTGCCCTCACGATGCTTCCTTTCGCCCTGCCATAATCATTCAAACTAGTAAATCAACTCTGATATATGTAGTCTTCATTCCCATTGAATATATGCTGACGATGACAAACTGCACTCACATACATTATCCTTGCGTGTCTATTTCACTTCCTCCTTCGTCATCATGCATTCACACATCCATTTGGCGCGTCTTCTATTCACTATAACATCCGTCTCATTCTCACTTTTCCTTTCTCTTCCAAGCTTGCCTTGAGCATTCTATCGACAACAACAGCGCAACCCACAACCGCTTCCCAGAAAAGGAAGTTTTTTTAGTACAACAGAGAAAGCATTTTACAATGACACTGTCTGAATACAAATGCAAAAGCGACGCTAGCACTAGCTCAAACTCAAAACGACACCAGAATACAATGGATCAATGGATGATTAAAGTGTGCATGCATGTGTTGGACAAGTATGTTCGTTGATAGTGTAAAATTAATGTTCCCTTTGTTACTTTCATCTATTTCAATACATTCGAACATGCAAAACATTACCATGAAGGAGTTTTTTTCTTAAGGATTCGTTTCGTGTCGATCCTTATTTCCCTTAATTTGCTTTCACAACAGGAACACAGAAAAAGAGGAAGTGAAGTGGGAGACCGCGTTTGCTGAGATCATCAACATCATGATGGTTATACTGATAGCGCCTGTCTATACCGCTAACATCTGCATCTCTAAACTTGAAAAGGTACATTGGATGAGGAAAAAAGTGACAAAAAAAACGAAAAGCGAGTGGCAAAGCCTTTTGGTGTGTTTGTGTTTGAGTCATGACTATCTTTTAGCTTTATATATCTAGTGAAAAATAACTGCCCGAAATTCTGACTTGATAAGAAAATGAAAGCGTTTGTGTTTTCCCTCGGCCTGAGTCAGTCAGAGGTGGTAGTGTCACAAGACATGTGTCTTCGATGCAGAGCAGAGTGCTTCCAGAAGAGCAAAAAAGAGGAGAAAAAAGCTTTCACCAGTTTCACTAGCTGCGAGAAGAGGCTTGATATAGAGCGTGTCCAAAATAGGCAAAAGCAGAGTCTTTATTATCACTCTCAGCGACTTCTCGTCAGCAACTAAAGCGAGAAATAGAGAATGAGGCGAAAGTTGCGGTGCTCCCCCGCTCATCACTTCTCTAGATTAAATGCAAGACCAAAAGGAGAATATCATACATAAAATTATGTATAGAATGCATGCAGATAAAAGATGCTAAAAGTGAACTATGTAAAAGTGAGCAACAAGATCGTGCCATCAGCATCAATCCGACCATTGTCAAAGGCGGCAAGTTATTCTTCCTTTATGAATAGTTACCTTAACCTTCTTATAGCCGCATTGTTCTTGTATTCACTATTCACTACAAATGCACTTCTACACTTTGGAGACTTCTACGCTTTATAGATTTCAGTAGTATTTGGAGGTTGTAAATATCCCAATGAGACATTTGGCGTTTAGTGCCAACTTGCAACAACTATCATTCCCTGCGTGGCTTAGATTCCATTGCCGTTTCGTGGGCTCATTGTGAAAAATGCCTCCCCGTTCCAAAAAGTAAAGCGTGACTTAAGGGTACCCACGTTTCTCCACTCACTCGCTTTCCTATCCTGGGCACTTACGGCAATGGTAGCTAGCATGGAGAGATTCGACCGAAAATGGGTCTCCTTCCGTCCTTTATTTCCTATCAGTTTATTCTTTTGGTAGAAAATATCTATCCATTACAGCGGGAAAGATGGGATTTTCCTTCCTAGAGAAAATGGGCACAGGATCAACTCTCGTTATTTTGTCACTTATCTCTGCTCCGTTTTCTACCTCCCTGTGTAAATATAAAAGAATTTCACTAACGAAGCTAGAACGTATTCAATAAGTGCAATAGCTCCGGAATTTGTAATATTACAAAGAATGGATTCGTAGTTTCACTTGTGCAAATACTAGCTTATCCTCACACCTCTCTATTTTTTGCAGGGATTTGTGCAGCGTTAATGTCAACTAGAAACTAGAAACTGCCAACAA
>VYYJ01004813.1:0-12460 GCA_021029165.1 Cyphoderus albinus
AAACCCAAATCGGATGGGTTTTTTATAAAAAACCCAACCCAAAAAACCCAATAAAACCCAAAAAACCCAAACCCAAAAAACCCATCAGGGAGTACCTTGCCGCCCATAGTGACGGGTTTGGTGTATGCGGACCCGTGTAGACCGCCATTCTCGAAATTCACCATGCCGCAGTTGAGGAATGTTACAACAGGGGAGTGTCAAATTCCAGGCGGTTTTATAGGAAATGCGTTTGTGTTGACAGTCGTTTGGTATGGCTGCAACTTTCTTGGTGGTACAGGAGTATACTTCGTGCTACACTTTACCTGCATTGGTGTGCTCTGTATACTTCATTACATCAAAGTTTTCAAAAAATCGCTTTTATTTTATACACCCAAGCAGGCAATCAAAGATTACCGTCACATTCGTTTACTCGTCGTTTTGTACGACGAGATGATGAAAAACGAGGCGCTCCCTGAACTAATTCATGGTGGCATCTCCGCTGCAATTATTGGTATATTTGCGTGCGTCAAATTACGGGATAAAATTCCAATGCCGGGATTTCTATTATTTCCTATGTCGGCCCTGGACGGTATTTTAGTAATATTTGCTCTCACCTTTTGTGCCCGTATATTCGAGAGTTCGAAAACATTTCTGGCTACGGTTAAGAATAATCCCGATGTAGCTTGTAACAGGGAGATGAAACGTACCGTTGTGTCACTAGGCAAGTTAAAAATTCATATTGGATCGGTAAATTTTATCGATAGCTTAATGCCTTTGAATTGTCTTGAATTTATTTTTGTAAATTGTGCTAACTTAATGATGCTTTACTGATTTGCCTTTTATTTTACATTAGCTTAACATATTGTAACTTAACATGATTGTTGGTGGTAAAAACTCCTAAACCAAAAGTAATACTTTAAACATTTACCGATATAAATAATTGAATTAGTTAAAATAAATATTAAAGATGCAACAGATGTTTATAAAAATTCATGCACCTGGTAGAAACTTCTACTAAAACCATTTAATCTTTTTTGTCGATTGTGGAACCTCAGCTGCCTGGTAGTCATCTGTAAGCAGTAAGTAAATTCGTTTGTCTTTCAATAAAATTGTACTCCGTCAACATTCAACGCTTTGCGTAACTTTTTTTATCTGGAAAATTACTAAATTGTAAATTGTATTATTCGTGTATTTATTATGTATTATTAAGTTCCATCAATAATGCAGCATCACGCCTACCATTTAGTGATCATGATTTTTTTAGTTGGATGTTGGGACGTTTATATATTACATAAATTATGCATGCACTTTATTATTCACATTAAAAGTTATTTAGCACCAGATACCATTTACTAAATTTTAAAATGAAACTACACAGGACAAAAAACAATGAATTTTCATGAACGGGTTTTCATGTGAAAGTCGGTAAAATGGTTTGCGCTCTGAACATTTATTTATATTCATAGAGCGAAGCACAATTATCAAAGCGAGCTGCATATCAAACATTGATCTTTTTTAATTGAAACTTGAAACATATTGATCGATGTGCTGATTTTTTAATATCAATAACTGTGCGAGGCAGCAAATATAATGAATTGTTACGTCGTGGGTGTTACCTTAAATAAGAGTACGAACGTGCAACGGAATAATTAGAGATTAATAATAAATGAATTCTTGTGGTGTGGTAGCATATGTATGTACCAATTTACCAATGAATAATTAATATTAATATTCTGGTGATGGATAATGGTTAATAAATAGGTTCCGCGGAGTAACGTTGTCTAGCATTATGTCTTTGACATTGACACTGACACAACGCAGCTTTAGGGAAAATTAGCTACATCTCAAAATGGCAAATTTTTCTGTTTCGCTGTCATTACTCTTTTTCTTGCAAATTATTAATGTGATTAAATGTGAAAAGCAAAACACATTTCGAAATCCGATTTTAGACGAGTTCACCTCTGACTCTGATATCCTCAAGCATGAAGGATTCTACTATATGGTTTATAATCAGCCCCGGCCTGGTCGAATTGAAATTCTGAAAAGTGCGACTCTCTCAAATTTCCGCAACGCCACACGTCGTGTTGTCTACACGGTTCCTGATGGAATGGACAATTTATGGGCACCCAAGCTCAACTACATCCGTGGCCAACTTTATATATACTTCACGTTGGACTTCGGTGGCGTCTACGACACCCACAGAATGTACGTGATTAAGGCGAACAATCCAAGAAATCCACTGGGTAACTGGACAGAACCGATAAGGTTGCTTCCCAATGACGAAAAGTTTGCGACCCATGGGAATGTGTTAGAGTACGGGGATGACCTTTATTTCGTGTTTGCCGGAATATCTGAGACTTCCAATGGGACAGATGTCACCAAACGAAAAAATCTCTATATTGCGAACATGTGGGATCCAATGACCGTGGTACCACCGACCACTCTACTTAAATCACCGAGGGGTCAATGGGAAATGAACGCGTGCATGAAGGTCCGACATTCATAAAAAGTCCGAAGGGGGATAGAACCTTCATGGTGTTTACATCTTCTGCGGTGAGCAATCCGAGTAGCTGTCTTGGAGTGATGGGCATTGAGGCACACAGTGATCCGATGATTCCCTCCAATTGGTGGAATGACGTGAAGAGGTGCGTGTTTCAGAGAAATGATGAGAAAAATGTGTTTGGACCTGCTCACCCGGGGTTTGTGAGATCGCCAGGTATAAGTTTGTGAATGCATTTTAATAAATTATAAATTTAAAAAAAAATAATTTGATCACTTTCATAATTCTATTATATGTATATTTACATTGTGACAGATGATTCTGAACTGTGGTTGATTTACGACGCTTTTGATAATGAAAAAGGCGACAACAACAAGAGACGCATTCGCATTCAAAGAATGGAGTGGCAAATGAACGCACCCAAATTTCCTGAACCTTTGGGGTTAGACTCTAATATTGTTGCGCCAAGCGGGGAGGATTAGTTCACGTTGGCCACAGGTCACAAAATTCTGATTCTATCCGTTCAATAAAAAATTAAATTGTTTCTGAATTCATTTTTCTTTGATTTAACAATTTCTCACAGAAATATGCCAAATCGGTAAATATAAATTTGCAAATAAAATTGAATACTTTATAACACAAGGTTTATCGGGATAATCAGTCGAAAACAAAAATAATTTTTATTAATGTATTTTTAGCCAAGCATTAACATTAAAACAACGAAAATTAACTTGTATAACCAATTTAATAATTTAAAGAAATATGTTTTTCCTCAACAAAATATAATTTTTAAATAAAATTATGGTTGGATTAAAATATGCGTTATAATGTAATCGTCGTGAGTAAAAGCATGAGAACATTTTGCGTCAATAATTTATTGATGTTGATTCAGAGCTGTGTTTAAGTTAAAATTAAACACGTCTTGATAAATAAATCCCCTCAGTTTTCCTTTTATCAAAAATACCGAAATATTTCATTCCAACCTCCAACTTATTTACTTTGGGAGATACTGAGACATTCCAGGGCAGCTGGCCATGCGAACGCTGTTTCCATATGGTGACTTGTAGGATGCCGTTGTGAAGTAGGAGGGTCCACCACTTCCGATAGTCTCGCTGCTGAATGTGGCATTCTTCGGTCCATATCCTGGGGTATCTGAAGCTGCCCGAGGGAGTCGTCCAGTGGGTGGTCCTCTGAGACTTATTATGTCAGTTGGGTCATATTCCGGAGTGGGACGCACAGAGCGTGTTATTGTCTGCACCCCACCTAATCCAAGGGATGGCTAAAATATCAAATAAAGTCACAAATCATTTTATGAATTCACACATATTTAAATTTTGCGAAAATTAAGATTGAAAATGCGAAATTATGTACATATGAAAAAAACAATATTTCTTATCGCGATGGAATTTTCTAGAAAAAAGTTTGATTTGTATGTTGCTAAAAATAGAAAATGAGAACGCAATTCGCTTGCTCTTGAATTTCACCTTGAACTGTGTCTATTTCACAAATCTACCTACTCTGCTACCAAATAAGTTGGTTAAACTTTGTTTTCGGTTTTAATAAATAATTTTACTGCCACTTCCAACAATAACTGGATTTTAAAAAAAACATTAGTAGTTAGGACAATAGTTAAATACACAATATACATATAGATACCTAATTAAAAATATTTTTAGCTCAAAATCTTACCAAAAATGTAGATGACGACAGCAAGTTTCTGCCACCAAATCCCGGAAGCATTCTCCCATTGCAACTAAACGCACTGTCCATTATTTAAAAAATTATCGCAATTATCTTTAAAACTGAAAAAATGTTAGTGTGGAATATTCTGTTCCGAATGCCAAAATCACCAAAGCAAGACTGCCGCACAAGTGAATAAGTGAAACTGAGCTTTGCTTGTGTCTCGCGATAGCTGCAGATTGTAATGATGCTGGCATTTATTCTGCTATTTTTAGATCAACGAAATTTTCCAAATCTGACTCACCCACACTTCTGTTTACTCCGCTGCTTCGCTCTTCTTGTTTTACATGTGTAATGATTATGCAGCATGATGCATCGATGAGCTATTTAGTTTAGTGTGCCATTATCACGGTTGAATATGTAGAGCAGAAGAAACTGTAATATTAACCTCACACTTTGAGAATTTCAGTATTTTTGTTTGATTTCTAAATAGTGATGATGGTGAATGTTTATTTTGTATCCGTCTGTATCTTCATCACCCACTCACGATTCGTGATTATAACCAACCTGAAAAATGCGCATGTGGCATTGCAATAGGTCAATTTCAATTTCGTGTTTCATGGGAGATTTTAAGAACTTTTACGCCTACGATCATGTCTCGTCGTTTGAGATCAAATTTATTTTTTCACACATATTCAGATTGCAATTTGTATACGCATATATAATATCTAAATAAACATGTGTTTGGATGTTACAATTCAACGAAGACGCGCCCTTGTGTTACTTAACCTAGACATAGATATAGTTAAAAATACGGTTATTATGAATTGATAAGGATATAATAAAGTTGGAAATGCAATTTTTGAGAGATTGGGAAATTCCATTGATTGTGGAATAATAGATTGGAGATATGGAAGATAAAGAGACCAAAAACAACTTTAAATATGTCGTCATGGTCATGTTATTACATAGTCAATATGATCTATATATAAATAATAAACCTAATAAACCATAAAAACAATCCAGAGTCAACAAAAGCTTGAAAGTTGATTAAATATTTTAAACGCTGTTTTGTTGAATTTTAATTTAATTTTACGCAGAATATTAACAGAAAAACAATTTTAACACACATTGGGCTGAGTATTGTTTGACAAGCAAATTTAAATTATATAAACTAAAAACAATCTACAATCCAGAAATATAAGCTGATTAAATATTTTGCGGCCTATTCTATTGTTCCTCATAGAATTTTCATCAGAGGACTGAGGGAAAATATTTTTCACTTATATTGGGTAGGGTTGTTTATTGCTTGACAAGTAATATTTTCAAAGCTGAAAATATTGACTTTCACCATAATAAATAAATAAGTTCCATTCCACTAAACCACAAAAACATTAATAATAGTTAGTTTAAAGATTGACTCCCAGAACAGAACGTCAGAACTATCCCTGCAAAAGCGGCCTAGCAAATTTACGCCTGGTAGAAAAGTTTAACGGGGAATATCCCAAAAATTACAAAATGTACCAGCAATTTATTTGGTCAAATAAAATCGCTCTTCGTGTTCTTAACACACTTTGCGTACTTCCGTTTAAATGGTCAAATGACTGTACTCACATGAAGTTGACAAAAAACCGTCCACTCTGTAATGGAATCTTTGTTGTCCTATTTCTGTACCTCATTATTCTAACAATTAATTTTCTTTTTGCCTTTAAAGACAAAAGCATCTCTGTTGGTGACAAAGCAACTGCTCTTGTGATATTGGAACACTTTTGGATTGGACTTTCTATGCACATCTTTCGACTTGTGCAGGAGGATAATATTCTCCACTTTCCAATTTGGTTTCAAAATTTTGAGAGGAAGCATCCAGAAGGTATTATTTAATTTGTCAAATTAAAAAAATAAGAAAATTCGGTTTTGAATAAATTGAATAAATTTAAATAGTGAAAAAGAAACGGCTTGACATGCTTGGTCAGGGGATTGGAATATCGGCGATGATAACAACTTTCGCGATACCACCCATGGTTGCAGCTTTGATTTATACTGACCCGTGCAGACCGCCTTTTTCTAAGTACACCATATGGCAATCAAAAATAGCTTCAACCGGAGAATGCAAATTTCCTGATCTTTGGAGTGGAGGTGTCTTCTTGTTAGCCATTGTCTGGTACGGATGCGAATATCTTGGAGGCGCATCGATATACCTGCTGTTTGATTTCCCCTGTCTTGCGGTGCCTTGCTTGCTTCATTACATCCAATGCCTAAACAAATCTCGATCAATATTGTCAAACAAAACGGCGTTGCAAAATTACCGCCACATTCGACTTCTCGTCATAGTATATGACGAGATGATGAGAAATGAAGCTATTCCATCATTAATTCATGGTGGCACAACTGGAGCACTCATTTGTATCTATGCGTGTGTCAAACTATGGGATAAAATTCCGATGCCTGCATTTTTATTCTTTCCATTGGCCGCTTTGGACGGACTCCTTATAATATTCTCTCTTACATTCTGTGGCCAGCTATTGGAGAAATCAAAACTGTTTCTGCAGGCAGGTAGCAATAATTCGCAATGCTGAGTTAAAACGAGTTGTCACTTCGCTCGGAAAAATAAAAATTCATGTGGGATACGCTAATTATATAGATAGTTTAATGCCTTTAAACTGTTTTGAGTTTATTTTTACAAATTGTGCCAGCCTAATGTTACTCCAATAATAAGTATGAATGTAGTATAAATTCACTGGAACTTTATACTTAAAATGTTTAGAGTTACAAGTTGGCACAATTTTCAATATCATTAAAATCTGCAGACAAAATCATTTAGCCATTCATCTTTCAAATGCAAATAAAACTTTCGCTCAATAGAATATTTTGCTGCACCATCATCAGTATCAGTAAGGCTGTTGCATTACTTCAATGAGTAAATAGTGGCATGGGCTGTTCCTCTGCAAGTGATACTGTAGAGGGGCGAACGCTTTTGCTATTTTTAGATTTTCAAAATTTGCTAAATCCAACTTGTTCTTACTTATCGTTATTTCCGCTGCGATCATGATTATGTTTTAATGTATTTATGATTCATTAGGGTTTGAAATTGAATTAATTGAAATTAATTTTTGTCGTGTCTTAAATAATTGAACATACTATATTTACAAGTGAACTAGTATTTATTTCTGTTTAGAGTATGTGAGAATACGTTTTCAAATATTTAAAATCTGCGCCTAAAATTTAGTATACATTCATATTTTATTTGTAATTATAGTTTATGTTAAATCCCATCTGCTCCCAAGTCCCTACTCCAATATGAGGTTCCGGGGCTCATGCAGAAGAATGGTTGTCATATTCGGCTTTTTCATGCAAAAATACCCTAGTATGCAAATTTTTAGCGAATTCGGAGCAATACAATGGGGTGATGATACTTGTCAGCAAATCACTGTCATAGTGGATCCATATAGATATTCATTGAAGGTGTTGCCGAAGGTTGAAACAAAATTGATTTGGCTACATCACTCAATTTGTGGAAAGTGTTAGGATAAACTAGTACAGTTTCCGGCGGTTAGAGAAAAATCCGAATATGCGAAAAAAATACAAGTTGCGTATCACCATTCCAAGGTTTACTGTTAGCTGAAAATCTTTTCAAGTTGATTCGGATGTAGATATATTGACAGCTAAATATTGCAACTCATGTCTTGTAATTTCGTCAGTACGACTACAACATGTTTTTATTTGCTCATCCACTTAGCAAGTATGACTATTCTAAAGGGCGTCTGTGTGGAATGTTTTTCCATAGAATTCTTTTGTCGAAGATAGGCATAAAAATCATACTGCAATGCTACATTGCTACCTAGATAAACGCCATTCATTGTATTGTATTGTAAAAAGGGTGGGCGCAACGATATAAATAATCGCGCTCCCGCTACTGAATCCAATAAAGAATTATTGTAGTCTGACCCATGATACCCTGAGGTACAAGCTTTACTGTTACATTGCTACCTAGATAAACGCCATTCATACACATGGCCTATCTGCAAAATTTGGATTCCTGTCACAGAAATGTGATTTAGAAGCTTGGTGAAATTGCGCCCTTCTTTGTACAATAATATTTTGAAATTGTGTGAGTTGGCGAATAAACAACCCAAAATAATTGTATTGTTATGACCATTGTTTTTATTTCGCTTTGATTGACAAGAAGACATGTGAACCAGCCATTTACATTAAAGCTCCGACTTTCGAATAAAATAAAGTTAAAAAGTAAATACAAAAAGAATCGTAAATATTTGAGTGATACCATTTCAAGCAGACAGTTGGAAGTTTGCTCTCAGAAATTCAAACTTCGTAGGTTGTGTTTTATATATTATGTCAGCTTTGATTACTGACTGTTTCATATGTTTTTGACTTAATAAATGCTTTCCTACAAAGTGTAATGAATACAGGTTTCAAATGCATACAATATTTTTGCATACAAAAAATCTGCATACAATGTGTAATGAATACAGTTTTTTGCATACAGTCTTCCGGGATTTCTAAAAATATGGATTTTCACAACAATAAAATAAATAACTAAACCAAACCAATATTAATAATAGTTAAAAGTGTAGCTCAAAAATAAAAGCCAATGTACCATGGAAGAAATTGTAGCAAAAGAATAGTCACGTCAGAACTACTCCAACGAAAGCGGCCTAAAACTTTATGGAGCAAACTGTTAATTGCTGAAAAAGTTTAACCGGGAATTTCCCACAGAGTAAACAATGTACCAGCAATTTATTTGGTCAAATAAAATTGTTCTTCGGTTTCTTAACACACTTTGCATACTGCCGTTTAAATCGTCAACTGACTGTACTCGCATCAAATTGACAAACAATCGTTCAATCTCTAACAGAATCTTTATTGTACTGTTTCTGTATGTCATTATTTTAACAATAAATTTGCTTTTTACATTTAAGGACAACAACATCTCCGTTGCAGACAAAGCTACCGCTCTACTCATGCTGGAACACTTTTGGATTGGACTTTCTTTACACATCTTTCGACTTGTACAGACTGATAATATAATCCATTTTCCAATTTGGTTTCAAAACTTTGAGAGGAAGCATCCAGAAGGTATTATTTAACTTGTCAAATTAAGAACGTGAACTTAAATCAAATTCTTTTTTTTTGCAAAACTGTTGTGCGAATTCATTTAGTGAAAAAGAAACGGCTTGACATACTTGGTCAGGGGATTGGAATATCGGCAATGATAACAACTTTATTGATACCACCGATGGTTACAGCTTTGATATATACTGACCCGTGCAGACCGCCTTTCTCTAAGTACACCATGTGGCGATCAAAAATAGCTTCAACCGGAGAATGTAAATTTCCCGATGTTTGGAAAGGAGGTGCTTTCTTGTTAGCCATTGTCTGGTACGGATGCGAATATCTTGGAGGAGCTTCAATATACCTGCTGCTTGATTACACCTGTCTTGCGGTGCCTTGTCTGCTGCAATACATAGAATGTCTGAACAAATTTCGGTTAATTTATTTAAACAAAAGGGCCTTTCAAAATTACCGCCACATTCGACTTCTCGTCATTGTATATGACGAGATGATGAAAAACGAAGCTATCCCATCATTAATTCACGGTGGCACAACAGGAGCAATTATCTGTACCTATGCCTGCTTCAAACTACATAATAAAATTCCGATGCCTGGATTTCTATTCTTTCCTCTGGCAGGTCTGGACCGACTCATTGTAATATTCTCTCTGACATTATGTGCCCAGCTATTTGAGAAATCAAAATCTTTTCTGTTAGCAGGCAGCAGCAATCCGGATATAATGTGCAATGTTGAGTTAAAACGAGTTGCCATTTCACTCGGTGAATTGAAAATTCATGTGGGATGCGCTAATTATATAGATAGTTTAATGCCTTTAAACTGTCTTGAGTTTATTTTCACAAATTGCGCCCGCCTAATGTTACTTCAATAATAGATGATTAGATGATTTATACTGTATGAATGTAGTATGAATTAACTGGAATGTATAGAGTTGCAACAATTTTATTTGCTTTGTAGGTAGTATTGAATCAATACTATTGATCATTATGCTGACATTGCAAGAAATATATACTGTAGAGGAGTTATGTAGTATCGGTTATTTTACTATTTGAAAATTCACGAAAGTTTCTAGAAACACAATTTTTTGCCTTTAATTCGCCGGAAAACAAATTTCAAATCCAGCCTGCCTAAAGCTTGTCTCCACTAATTTAGTTTTTACAATTTTGTTGTTGAAACAAAAACCCGTCTCCCCCTGTAAATGCACATAATACAGTTCCTTTTTTGGTTTGTCATTAACTTACAATAAATAAACTAAAACAAAATTTATATCACAAATATGATTTTGAGAATTGGATAAAATTTCAAATTTGTTTGGGAAATAATAGTGTAGATTATTATTATATATAGACATGTATTGTCCATTATATTTATTTGGTTTTGATTGACAAGCAGGCAGGTAAAACTGTCATTCACATTTCAAGCTTCGACTTTCAAATGAACTATGAGTCTACCGAAAACAGTGTAAATATTTCAGTATGTATTAAAAATGTCCAGAAGTCTGGAAATGACTATCCAGAGAAAAACAACCTAAAAATTGCTTAGTGTTCTAGAATATTAAAGTACAGTGTAACATTTACGAAAAAAATAATCTTGACAAATATTGAAATCATTATTATTTTGACAAATTGCTAACCTAATTCTACTTCGCTAACTGTATATAATAATAATATATGGTATAAACGTTATTATACATATATTGATATTGTAACCACATTTACAAAACAATTTGAAAAAATCATTTCATAATTAGACAATTCCGTCATTGGAAGTCATGAAGTGTTTTGTGAGTAGTAAAGTGATTAGTTTATGCATAATTTTAACATAAACATTAACATTTAAAAAACATTTGTCGTCTCCACCACTACTAATAATAAGTAAATATTATTTTGTCCATGTTTGCCCTCTAATTATTCTACGAGAAATGTTCACCTTGCCTATTTTTGTCTCAATTATACATTTTCAGTATCATTAAAATCTGCTGACAAAATAATTTTGCCAATTATCTTTCAAATGCAAATAAAACTTTCGCCCAATAGAACATTTTGATCATTTATCATCAATATCAGCAACGCAAGACTGTTGCATTACTTCAATGAGTCGGTGATACTGTAGATGTGCGAACGCTTATTTTGCTATTTTTAGATTTTAGAAATTTTCTCAATCCAACTCGTTTTTACTTCGGTTATTTCCGCTGCGATCATGATTGTTTTGTAATGTATTTATGATTCATGGTTTATACTTGCATTATGCAGTATTTTGCATTGATGACACTGATAAGTACGCTTTTATCACATGAATATCTGGTGGTGAAAGAAATGATCTCAATTGCATGCTTCTTGGTTAACATTGCAATTCGTTTCTTGTTTTTTGTCTGTGTTAATAAGTAGTCATGCATTACTCACCCACTCAGCGAGTAAGTCTAACCTAGAAACTCTACGTGCGACATGTTTTGCAAGGCGACTTGATGTTGCCGAGAAGAAACATAAAATATCATACTCCTCCTACGCTTGATATATGTATGCAATATTTTTGTCAAAAATTGTATTATATTATGTTATGGCCTGGATTTGCGCCATTCATACATAAATGTATTTAAAGTGTGACCTTGGAGGTTAATCAAATAAAACATCATGCATTGAAATCATGATTGTTTGCTTTCTGTAAAAGCTCAGTTCTTCATATTATTATTAGTGTATTGATCTCAAAATATTTTAAACCACCTTGAGAATGTTTCGAAGGTAAACTTTCAGTTTGTTTACATTTACATCTATAGGATTGAGAAAACAAGCAAATGCACAGAGTAGTCTAATTGTCATAAAATTCCGATGCATTATTAACTTGGGGAAAATTGAGCACAAATTCCGAATATTTAACATTCATGTGATGCATGAGTGAATAATAGATATTTCAGTCATTCACATTATGGCTGGAGGTAATGAAGCTGGAGTCAGCCAGGATTCTTGAGAAAAATAAGAAACGGAGCATGCAAACTCCATAAAGAAATTAACACCGCACTATACAGGACAGACTGACGTCTGCATAATCATCACGTAACTTGGTTCATGGTCATGGTCATCGAGGTAACAATAAATATAAATGCATATATTGTGGCTCCCTTCACGCTTCCAGAGGCATAATAATTCAGATAAACCTGTTTGAGCTTACACAGTAACCAGATTAGGCTGGCTCTGTAGTCTAAGGATTAATATTTAA
>VYYJ01004814.1:0-12457 GCA_021029165.1 Cyphoderus albinus
TACGGCTTTTTAACGTACAATGCGTGTCTTGACTCAGACTCAATGATAATGACTTTTGGCTCTATTCAGGTTACTCAACATCAATACTATTGCAGTCAAAAGTGAAAATAAACCATTGGCCAAGAAGCAACGTTAAATTCAGCGTGTTGTCTTTGGCTTCGTAGATAATAGGGGAAAGATGGCCGCAGGGGGTGTCTGTGATGCTACCTGCAGATGAATAGAAGTTACATGCCGTATCATCCGTTTTGGAATGCTTCGGCTCTACATGTAGACCTGCCTAATAAAACTATTGTACAAAACTATAAAACTTTCTAGTCAGATAGTGCGGATAAATATCAAGGTGATTATTTATTTATTCAATTGTGGTTTGTGTTCCACGCAAAAACAATAAGGAATGTAGGTCATCGGTTGGGAAAAAATTTAAGAAGAGTGCCCTTTCATAATTACTCTTTCTGTCTGCTTCTGCTGTTTTGGCTTTAACGGTGACTTTTCACTCTCACTGAGTCACTGAGGTTATACCTAGTTTGGTTGTTCGCTACAGGCAGACACAGAGAATTAATAATGTTACATTGTGCGTTTGTCTGCTCTAACTATAAAACTAGAAACCTGCCCAATTTGTACACCAACACCACCTCGGTTCTGCATACAAACAGACAAAAGTAAAAAACAGACGAGGAATACAGTTACATTCATTCCAGCCATATAAAAGCCACAAAGGACTTGACGAATGAAAATTAGTTATTTATGAGAGGAAAGCAAGAAAAAGTTTATTCTGCCAAGACGGAATTGCGCTCAAAAACCTCTCACAACGACAACGGTGCGTCCGTCTATCCGTGTGGTGAATTTACCCACGCAAGTCTTTTTTATCCGTAGACTCTTTTTCTCGTACCTTCTCTCCTTTGGTTTATTTCGTAAATTTATTACACTTGTGCAGCAAAAAATCAAGCATTTTCTCTTGTTCTTTCGATGGCAGTACTCAGTCACTCGTTCGTTCACAGTCATGCTACCGTTATTATCATCAAAAGGGAAAAGAGAAACAGCATGAGTAAAAGCTTTAATAAATCATAGTGGGATTGTGCATTGTGTGTGCTCTTATATACTTTTTGCTGCACACCTCCCCACAGAGGCAAACACGTGGAGAAAGTGCTACTATTAGTCACAGCATTTTGTATAACCTTTGAAACCAGAAATCTGAATGTCTTTACTCTTTTGTATATTTCAGCTGCTGTAGTAAGCATAAGCGAGGCTCGCTTAAAGCGACCATAATGTCATGAATGAGCAAAACGTATATTGTAAGCCTTGCGCTTAGAATGGTAGGAGTAAATCAGTCGGGGAAAACACCTTTTAAAAAATATCAGTTAAAGAAAATCACTTTTATTTCAAAATCCTCATCCATTCGGGTATCACATGACAAAATTTGCACAGGAGTTACATTTCATTCATTCGAGGCATATGACTTAATATATTTTTTAAAGTAATTATCTTAATCGATTTAAATTGAGTGGCCATAATTTTAGTATCGGTGACTAGCTAATTATGTAATTGTGCTTTTAATCATGCATCTAAACTTCACATAAGAGTAAAATAAATCCTAAAAATCATCATTTCTTCTTATAACGAGCGTGTCACATACTCAGAATATATATGTAATTTTGAGTTGGCAAAGGCAAAAGTAACAATGAAAAGTACACTTCGAGAGTGCACTTGCAATTTTTACTGTGAAACGTAGACCTACCTAACTTTTGTTCTGAGAAGCAGCTAAACTAGTCTAATGACACATTGTGAAAGTTTAAAACGATTTTGAAAACTAAAGGAACGACCGACGAACAAGACTCAGCTTTTTTCAGTAAACCATAATTTTCATGTTTCGGAATTCATTTTTAAAGAGAAAATAGGAGTAGAATGAGTAAATGACTTAATATTTCAACTTCCCTTGGGCTAGAAGATGCAACTACACAGTGTTACGAAGGGAATTCGTCGGATTTTTATTTTGCATCCCGTCCTTTCGTGTTTTATGATGCATGATGTGTAATAAATCATCATAATGATGATACTATTAAGTGATGCAGCTAGATGTAAAAATCGCGTGTTCTTCATGGTGCCACTACTATAATAAAAAAGTAAAATGTGGTGACACTTCAAACGCTCTCTTCGTTACGTCGACATTAAACTGTCAACGTGTAATTAGAAGGTGGCTCCAATGTGATTGCAACCGGAAAGAAAATGTAAATGAGTCTCTTGTACGTTAAATGGCTGAATAAATTAGATACCCACAAAATGAGAAAACCCCAAATCACCGTTGTTATTATTATCTTATAAGTAGGAAGCATGATCATACAATCATTATGTCATTACTCCTTTATGAGGTTACAAAGACTCAGGAAGAGTAATTATAAGTAAACGAGCCATTGAATATAATGGGCCAGTTTTAAAAGCCAGTATAAAGAAAACTCCTTGTGCCACACGTCATCAACACACGCTTATTCAGGAATTCAAGAGAAAGTATCCTGTGCCGCATGCGTGTAGCAGCTTAAATGAACACTGACGTGTGGCTTTTACTTATTCATAGAACTGAGTAAGCATGACTTTTTGCACACAGGCGAAAACCGTCTATTCAATGTCATAATAAATGCAGAGAAAACATGTTGAAGTGTTCTCATTGTGGCCAAACCGCTGTCAAGCACACGCGAAGGTTGTTAAATAGTCAACACGAAAATTGTTGTAGGATCCATAATCGCCTGATAAATACAGTGAGTGGCGAGAGGCGTAACAGTGAAAGGTATAATGTAAGTTTGAAAAGAAATTCAACTTTTGATAACCCACACAAAATCAAAAAGTTATACTGTACCATGAGTAACTACAGATTTTACTGTCAGGCGGGTTGAAACTTTTAATTAAAATTAACTTCAAAGTATTACCAATGTCAGTTTCGGGCCCTAATTTTCTCTTAGTGGTTTGGCACAGCGCAGCCCACACTGAAAGAAAAATACCAAATGAAAGAATGATTAAATGAACACTGTGGACAACTAAAGTATTGCTTATAAGTAATTGCGCTTCCTGGAATAATACATTAATTACAAAAAGTAGTTTTCAAAGTAGTATTACAGTTGTAATTTTTACTATTTTTCTAGTTTGTGTGATGTTGATCGGGGGAGACAACGTAACCTCGTCATCCTCCACATCCCCTTCGATACCTCCTTCGTCCATTCCTGCAGCATCATCATTTGGAATTTCATCCATTCCCTTGTCCCCGTCGTCACCTTCCGCTTCGTCATCGGTATCACCTTTAGCGTTAGCTCTAGCCACGGCGGCAGAACCAGCCTTACTTGCTCATGTCTACGACAGCAATGTCAACTTCAGGTAAGATGATTTTTTTTTTCAAATTAAAATATTTTGCTTAGCGGATTTCTTTATGAGCTTCCCCCGGATAGTTCTAGGAAATCAGTAAACAGCTGGAGAAAAAACCATTTTCTACTCTAGACACCTCAGACCTCACCACCGCTCAAGTTGATGTTTGCAGCTATTATCGACAAAGAGGAGCTTTTATATCATTTTTCCTAATCCACTTCGATCTACGTGCAGGGACGCTGCGGGAAGAGAATGAATTGAAATCATTTTTTACTCTCTCCATTACTGCTGCTTGGAGGTGTTCAGTGTGCAATGGAAAAATGCAATATTCGGATTAGATACAGGGGAAAGCAGTGTGCCATTACTCTAAAAAAGTGCCTATCGGTCGTTCACTTTCTTCATCAATTTCTGAACAAAGGATACAGCTTTTGCCATTCCAGAAGCTGTAGCCTTCAGCCTGAGAAATAAAACGTGTGTTGATATAAATAAAATAAATATAAAGTAAATAAATAGTAGCGTCTCTCATCTCACCGTGGTTTACTCCGCTCCAGAAATTTTTGACTCTCGGTCTGTGTCTCAACTTCGCAGAAATGAAATTGAAGAAAGCAAGCACGTTTTTCATTATTCGCCAGCTTGTAGTTAGCGAGAGTGAAGAGAGAATGAGAAGGCATATTTTGGGATTTGGGAAAGGAAGTCAAAGTCAAAGCCTTGTGATATATCTTAAGTGTGTACTAACGCACAAAAGCAATTGATACAGAGATTGAGCACGACATGAGCAGGCGAGGGAGGCAGAGAAAATCAGCAGCTTCCTCCTTGTTCACGACCATTCAACATTCTTTTCATGTTAATCCATTACGACCTTTGATGAGGTTCCATATTGAAATCTGACAGGAAATAAATGATTTCCAAGAAAGCTTTTCTCTCTGCCCATGCAACTATTTGCCTGGCAGTTGGTAATGAATAAAAGTAGCGAACATGGAAAAATAAATAAAAATTGAAAGAGGTGAAGTCGGTCAAAAGACGCCTCTCTCTCTCTGCCATAATTTTTTATGCGAAAATATTATGTATAATTTATCTTGGTCAGAAGAAGTGCAACATGGAAAATTATATCTTTGTTTGCTACGAAGGCGTCTCTAGAATGTTTGTAAATATTTCATAAACCTAGATCTTCGACAAGACAAGGTCGGATGTAGACTCTACGTACAGAAAAAATCTCTCCTCCATCACAAAGTTGGCTAAGGCGAGGTGCAGTTTTTCATCATTGTACCTTAAGTTTCTGTGTTGAAGACATTGTTCCAGGAAAAAGTTTCCAACTGCTGCCGATGCAATATTTATGACATTGTTAAATGACATACTTCCAGAGGGGCACTAGACGGCAGAAATACGATTTTTGTGCTGGATAGGGAAGGCTTAAGACAAGTAAATTTGCATAATCCATGTGAGATTACAAGGAAGAATGAACACATGACTTTTGGACGCTCTTTAATCGGGATGAAAAAAGTGTAGTTTTTCTAGGGTAGTGCCTTAGTCAAGGAAAAGAAAACGATGTTACATGATACATTTCAC
Organism: Cyphoderus albinus; assembly: GCA_021029165.1. Classification (NCBI taxonomy): domain Eukaryota; kingdom Metazoa; phylum Arthropoda; class Collembola; order Entomobryomorpha; family Paronellidae; genus Cyphoderus; species Cyphoderus albinus. The sequence goes on from VYYJ01004814.1 coordinate 4,915, forward strand.
AGAGAAATGAAAATGTGAAATGAAACAACAACAACGAAAAGGAAAACTCTTTTTGGTAATTTCTTTTTTCCTCTTAAAAGGATGGAGGGCACAATCCAAAAAATCAGGGCAACTTTTAAATGATGGACTGTGACTGGAGTAAAAGCTTGGCTGAAGTTAAGAAGTTTTTGTCAGTTGCGAGTTTTAAAAAGGAAACTGCAGTGGTAAGAGGGCAGTTGAGAGTAAACTTACTTGTTACACAAATTGCACACCAGAATAATAATCATCGTTTGCAGAGGAAACTGTGCTAAACTACGCAGAGAAGAGGAGAAGTGGGAGTGGACTTAAGTGAAAAAGTTAAAATTGGAAAAGAAGAAAAACGAAACGACAATGATACGGACGTGTGTTCTTTGCTAGATTTAACTTAAATTTAAAATTTAAATAAAATCGAGACCATGAACTAGTTTCCCCCGTTGAAAATGTCTACGTGTTAAAAATGCATGCTTAATAAGTAAAAAGCAAATTACCATATTAGCAACTACCTACGAATGGAAATGCATACTCCTTAAGGTCTGCTTCGTTTGGAGGCAATAAAATGAAATTACCTCCCAACAACAACTTGAGCAATTCCAATGCTTCCTCTGCAAGCCATCCCCAAATTCTGTTCATTTTGCTTTACTCAAATTGCTCAAGAAAACTAATAATCATAAGATGTTCTTGAAAAGGCTCACCCAGTTTTTCAGATAAAGTACTTTAACATTCGTTAAACTGTTCGCCTCCCAATACTTTAAATGAAATTGCAAAAAATGAGTTCACGAAAAGTGACGCCAGGAAAATAAAAAGGGGCGAAAATACCTTCTTGTTATGCAATGCAAAGCCTGTTTATACTCATCGTAAGAAAAACATTCCCCTGAGCGAAGCAAGTCAACAGTGGAAAATAAAACCTACGAAAATAAGATAAACCCAATTGTAATGCATAATTTTAAAGAAATTATTCAAAGTATAAACAGAAAAGCCATGTTTATCCATTTAATTTGAATAATGCTATCATCACAAACGGTAATAGGACTACTGTTTTCAAGCACTACAACACTCTACTATTGTTAGAGATAGATAAGTGCGGAGAATATTGAGTAACAAAAATGTAAACAGAATATTTTCATGAAAGAAGGAAAAATAAAACACGTAATAGCAATATTCCTGCCATTTGCAGTTTGCTTCAATTCTCCATTTTTGTTTGACTGAGTGTATCTTTATGAAATAAAACTAAATAATGTAAGTGGAGGACTCTCTTGATATCAAATTGTAAATAATGCTGTTTGGCATCAGTGGAAAAGGACTGGGCCAACCATTAACCCTCGGAGAAAGAAAACAAAAAACGAATCGCTTTAACTTGTTTATTTTTTGAGGTTTTTATAGTGTACTTTGGAAATGTTGTTTTCTACAGGCATAGAGGTAGAAGGAAAATATTAAACAAGACAATGTATAAAAATAAACATTCTGATGGAAGTATGTGCGTGGAATTCTTTGCCTATGAGTGCACACGGCAAGCAGAAAAACTAAACGTTACAATTCTTACGTCTTTTATTGTTACGATTATGATCTATTATAGGAAGGGAAAGAAGGGCAGACCGTGAGAGTTGCTATATCGGATTCGGGAGAATATTGTATGTAAACATGGGGAAAATTGCAAAAATATGAGTGGAAAAGAGCAAACATTTTATCCATTTGTCAAGGGATATTTATTTCTGGACCACTTGCCTACATAAAGAAATTCTCCACGTTTCGCTTATATTTTAGCAGGTTGGGCTAAATACACATGAAAAACGGATGTAGTAATGGAAAGTAAATTTTGGTCATCAAAGATGAAAGGGGAGTGCATTACAGTTATATGTACATTAGCGTTTAGGTTGAAAAGAACCTCGTAAATGAAATAAGTAAGCAGAAACTCTAATGCCTTCGACATAAATACGGATAAATGAAGTTTAAAAGTTATGGCTTTCGATTTTTAGAAATAATTTTGCTGACGTGATGTAATAAAATACATTACGTAGTGAAAACATGCAAACAGATTTGAAAAAGTACATCGTCGTAAAATTTCCAGACAAGTAGTAGAGTGCAGGCAGGTACTCTTTTAAACAGCTAGCAATTAATTTACGATGTACGAGGCACGGTGTACCTATTTCCACTTCCGTGAAAAGATACTACTTGAGTGAATGAGGTCATCAATTAGACCCCTGCTTTACAGCTGTCATTCAACTTCAAAATAATTTTCTAGTGAACTCTATTATGAAAACTGGGTGGTTCATGTTGTCTATATCTTCCCAGTATTTTCGACAAGTGATTTCAGGAATGCCCTTGATAATTGTCTATAAAATTATTTACAGCAAAAGTTCTGCCCTTAAGTAATTATTTCTTCCCCTGTTGATAAATGAATTCCAAAACTTGAGTTTTGTTCATAATATGCTCATGGTAGACAGTTTCAGACAGCTCAGCCTCCTCAACATCAATGGCAATGTCTCATTGAGGGAAAGTTTTTTAACCTTGTAGAATCTGAAGTCGACAGCGTTTCTTCAACACTCAAGACTCATTAATTTCACGCAAATTGAACATTTGTCTTCTTTACCTATTCAATTTTTTTTGTAAACAAAGAAGGACAAACCTGATAAGGTCGTTTGCCTCCAGATAGACGCAGAAAATGGACGACGGTCCGACGCTCGCCCTGAGAATAAGTCTCAGGACACTTGATACTTACTATTTTTCTGCTTGCTATAAATAAATGTTTCGTCGTACTTTTTTCGTCGGTCCGGTCGGCCTCTCAATCCCGATCCTCTTTGCGTGCTCATGTTGCTGAAATACATAATACAAAAATGGAATTTATTTCGTGTTCGTTCTTGAACAAATTACTTAAGTATACAAACGATTCCTCTCTGTAGCATGCAGGAAAGGAGAAAAAGTTGAAGTATGTTTATAAAAAGGACAAAATATACATTTGCTTTTTTGCCCTGTTGCAACTATTTATCTTGTCCTCCATTTATTTATTACCTCATTAACGAAGAAAGGAAAAAGTGAACTCCGTTTGTCTCTCCAGCAAAAAGTACCATAAACGCGTAGGAACAATAAATACATGCTCAGACCGTAAAATGGTTTCTGTCGCTTTTACACAGTTAGTTGCACGAAGCGTAGAATCATTTGAGAAAGACAAAAGTGCTGCAAGCTCAGTCCTCTTTTATACCTACACTTTCTTTGTTTGAACACTAAAAGTTCTCTGGTAGTTGTCCGATCGTGTTGTATAACAAGTTTTTATCTAAAAACTAGTTAATAGGATGGACAAAGTAGTTCCAGTAAAGTAAGCAATGCAAAAAAGCTTTCTCTGTCATAGCGTCCTGGAAATTTCAGGAAACTCCTTTTTTATGAAATCACAAGAGCCAAGTTTACTTCCTCGTTAAGCCATCGCATTTTTAAACAAATAGACTTTCCTCATTTCTTTTTTCACCAGTTTTGTTTTTGTACAGAAAAGGGATGTCATGTCATGTCATGCCGTATTATGCTACAATGTACACCACAAACAAATGTACAATAAGGGTAAACCATAACAAACTTCACGACTTTTATTCTTATGTTTGTGAAGTTGTTTATTTACAGCGAGGTATAGTCCGCGTTCAGGATGAATGATGTCTCTTTGTTGTGCCTAGAATAATAGAAACAAACGGGTACGCCATAAGTAGTTATTGTTTAAGTCGCGAACATTGTTCTCGTTCCGATTTGACTGAAAAGGGAAGAAATGGGACACCGCCGTCATATTAAATTTTTGAAAAAAGGTCAACAGTTAGCCATTTAACAAGGACAGAAATTATGAGTGCGTGAAAGAAAATTACTTTGGAAGTTTTATTAGTTAGTTTAATTTTGCAACAAATGAATGACAAATAAAAAACTTTTTGTTACAGTAATAAATAACATCAAGGACAAGCATGAGAACACTCGTCATTATAAATGGATTTGACATTTTTGATGTATCTGAAAAATGTAATATCCCCGCACTGTGGTAGTTAGCAATAATTTAGAGTATTTTTTCCATAGTCCTTTTCATTTGATTCCATTTTAATAGTTACTAATGCTAAATATCAGCCTCGACGTTTCAACCGCTATGTTTTGTTTAACTGGGGAGAAAGTTTGCTCAGGCTTATTAAGGTATTTAGTTGCAGTAGGTACAACGCAGCTTCAACCAAGGAACCACCAACTCGAATTAAGTAATATTATGATACCATTAACTCCTTTGATGCAATCTGCACCATCTCTCTGTTTAATTAATTGACATTAGAGCGACAATGCGTTTAGAGTTTGTTCCTACAGTGCGTGTAACGCACTTTAATCTAATACAGTCGTTTTCGTTTTATCATGTAGTTATTTTCAAATGGCCAGGTGTTCTGTAGTGGTTAGCAGGTATCATTGTGCAACTTTTAATTGAAAACGAAGACTAGAAACTCCATTCAGAGTTCAGGCTTGTCCCCTCACGCTCGGGTTTCCACGCACTCTTTCGTGTATTTATCATTCAACAATGTTTACAAATTCATACGTCGTAAGAGTGCCTAGTAAATAAACGACAATGAACAGCAAATACATGTAAAAGCAAATAAATAAATACCATCATTAGAGACCTATAATAATGTATGCTCAAACATCGTCCAATCGCGTAGATTGTATAACAAAAAGGGATGTGCTTCCTTTTACCCCTTTGTTTTTCCAATCCTGTTTCAAGATTTCACTTCAGCTTTTATTGTTCGTTACTGTCTGGTAATGACCTGAGACGGAGTGCTCTTTAGCAGCACCACACTGAGTTACAAATGTTCCGTTCCGGGGCCTAAGACTTTGGAATTGTAGTACCAAACATTGGAGGGACAGCTCTTTGTTTTACTTCGTCTCTGATGCTTTTTTGAATGCAACAACATAAGTCCACTGGGAATAATGTGCTAATGATCACGAAATTTCTAGAGTGTTACCTTTCATGAATAACGAAGAACGAATCTGCAAGAAGGAAGCAAGACAATCTTCTTTGCTAAAATGTATCTCCATTTAAATGTTGCTTCAAGAGCTGGTCTCGTCTTCTCATTGTTATTTTCAAGACAAGTGTATCAGATTTATGGATGTGTGACAAAGGGGCGCATTAGTGTAGGCAACTTTGACACTGAGGACAATGAGAAAGGAACAATGAAAAAAACGAAACATCTTTTCTCTGATGATTTACCGTTTTCGTCACTCTTATGAAAGTGACTGGAAAGATGCGGTAAGATGGTGGGCAACATTTACATATTATTCAAGAGGTCTTGGGAAATTTGATGGAAGTGGATTGCACTAGTGTCAAATTTATGGTGCATGGGAAATGACCATTACCATGTGGCGTTTGTTAAGAGAATGACAATGTGAAAGTTTCTCTTATTTTACGTGGAAATGTCAAGATGACAAACAATGAGTAACTTATTTTATCGGTTGTCATACTCGTAGTTGCAATCATTTATGGATGTTTTATGTTATCTGATACTTTTTTACTGCTTACATTTTTTAGAACGTCTCAGGTGATCAACTTGCATGCATTTGACCATATATATTATTCAAATAAAAATTCTCCTTTAGGAATTGACACATTTCTACATGTCATACTACTTCAGAAATTCTGTGGATTAGGATTTAGGTTACTCAAGTGTGAATCCTGTCATTGTCATTGCATTACTTCGCTGCCCCTGTCAAAGTTATTTTTGAAACTTTTTTCGATTGTGACGTCAGAGATAAGAATTTGTTGATCAAATAATAATTCAAAAAGCGGTCAACTAGTATATAATATACTTCTACCAGCAAAGCAAATCGTAAACTTAATCCAAATACTTAACAATATTTTAAATCATTATTTGAACTACAGTTGCAAGTTTAATTACTTCCTCGTATCAAACTCAACTTATCATAGATGAAATGATCAAATATTCCATCTTACAAAAAATATTTTGCAATCATAAAATTTAATTGGCAATCACTTAATTTTGTTTTTCATTTTTTATGAGTTGTTTCGTTACAACAACATCGTAATACCAAATTAATGCTTTTTAAATTCAAAAGAGCCTTACTGACCGATTAAAATTAAATTATGCTGGTAAATTTTTGTTTGATTTTAATAGAATATAAAATGTAGTCGAAATGAAAGAATAAATTTCAATTTCTGAGAATATATTTGCGAGATTTGATTTGATTTATTATTCTAAATGACAGTAAATATTTTTTAGCAATGCAGCATAACGTTATGACATTCGCTTGATTTAAATTCAATGTTCAATGCATCGAAAAATAGGCTTGTCAGAAGGACGGAGGGCTTCAAGTGAGTTAGTCAGTAGAAGAGAAAGCTCTCCAAAAACCAAGCATCAAAATGATTACAAACAGGGTACTTCACACTCTTTTTTGGTATCTGCGGATAACATCAAGGGTTTTCTACTCTGTGCCTTTTGAAGTAATTGGTAATTCCAAGGCCTTTAAACTCGCCATGTGCAATGATGCTAGAAGCATCATTCTTTTTCATATCAATTTTTCCTTTCAATTTGAAACAATGGCATATTCGTTCCTTCGCCTTTGTCAAATGCATTTGATGGGAAAGTACGATAATCTCAATAACTACGTCATTCATTGCTTCAACATGGTTGGTTATGGCTTTCCTGTTTGTCTCCAGTTATATATAATGTTTTATGGAACACAAGTCTGCAACTTCTTCAATAAAGCTGTGGCCTATGATGCTCACTTACGACGTAAGAATAAACTAAAATAATAAATACAATATTCATGCTGAAGTCACACTTATGTTTGTAGCATTGCATAATGTGCATTTTTGAAGGGCATTTCTGGAAAAGGAATTCAAAGGCAATGGACTTATTGGAATTTGGAATATCAGTGGTGATCCCTTTTGTTTACCTGCAAGGCATTAGCTTCGGTCTCTACTCCATCGTGAAGCCCACAAAGCCGTTCTTTCATTGTTCACTACTCATGGAACTTGGATGGCCCTTAAGGGCTCAAATTCCATTCAAAATCTATGAATGTTGCATGCTACTAAATTGTTGGCATATTATTGTCTCTCTATTTGTTGTACTATGTACTGCAGGTTACTGCGTACGTTGGTTACCTGAATTGATCGATTCGGACAAGCACATTCCACGGAATGCTACAAATGATATTAGAAAGATATCTAATTCTCTCCCTGCCTACATTCATTTATCCATGCTGGTTAACCAGGTGAACTCATTCGCCAAAGTTTGGCTCTCTGGTGTTTCTTATTTTGCTGGGAAATTGGTAGCGGTATACAGTAAGCATTTTCACATACTATTTAAATTATATATGAAAATAAAATAAAATATTTATTTATTAAACCATTCATTCCACCCTCAAATTAAGTGGGATTCGCGGCGATTAAGTTGGCTGTAGATCAGACGCTCCCCTGGAATCAGTATATAGCTTATCCAATGTCGGTTCTCTTTCTTCTTATCTTCTTTCTCTTCGTATGTCCCGAAGTGGAGGCAGTACACAAGCATTC